>JBBMOL010002927.1:0-19955 GCA_037954665.1 Laguncularia racemosa
TTTGTCCTACAACTTTATGGACACAAAAGTTTTCAAGGTGACAATCAAAGACCCGCTGCGATTGTTTTCCATTCCGAGGCATGGCTCATGAAGACTTATGTTATTTGTACTTTGAAATTGTTTTACGAAGTATTTTTGGTTGTATTTGGTTTTGGGAACACTTTCATTTCCTTGTAATTTTCATTTAGGACTAGCCACCTTAAAAGTGACAATTTGTAATTTTGACCACTTTCTAACCTTAGGAGTAGCAAGTATAAATACTTGCTTAGAAGAGGGTATGAAGAGGCCATATTTTGCAGATCAAACATAGCACTTTCACGTGTGGAATTAGGGTTCATCCTTAGTTCAAAACCTCCTATCAAATTCAACCCAAGAATTGGAATTGTGGCTAGTGCGACAAAGGGGAATTATGAGTTATATCGATTTCATCTTTGTTGTTTTTCATTTTTTCTCTAGTGAGTCATATCTAGGGTGGATTTGAATCTTTCTGGAACTATTGTGAGTGTAATTCATGAACAACTGTCTTGTTAAGATTTGATTGTTCTTTTAGTTTTTGAATTCAATACCATTTTAGTAATTGGCGTGAATTGGAATTGGAGGAAGAATGGAAATCACGGTTTTGATGCCATCCATTTTGTTCTGATTTCACGTGGAATTCAATTCTTTTTGTTGTCATTTGGTGAATATTACAAATTGGGATTGCAATTACATCATTTGATCTTCATTTTTTCCATCAAACTTCAAAGGGTGTTCACATGAATTGTTCAACTAAGTGGACCGGTTTTGTCATTTAATTGTGACTTGTTTTCTTGAGTCATTTGATTGTGCTTGAATTTGGTTTTGAGCACATCAAATTGAGACATTACTTGAATTGTGTCGTGTTTCCCTTAGTTATTGTGAGTTGAAGTGAAGAAAGGATTACTTTAGGGTTATTGCGATAGATGAATTAGGGGCTTACTATAATTGATTCCATAAGTCTGTAATTGAATAGTAATTGTGCATTAAAGTGCCATGAATGGACCATTGACTTGAGTTGAAGGGATTTATGCCGTAGAGTGTGTTATTTATTTGTGCCGTGAATGTGTGTTTGAGTGTTTGGAGAATTGTGTCGTGGAGTGTGTGTTTGAGTGTTGGAGAAATTTGTGTCATGGAGTGTGTGTTTGAGTGTTAGAGAAATTTATGTTGTGGAGTGTATGTTAAGTGTTAGAAAATTTATGCCATGGAGTGTGTTTGTGATTTGAAGGAATTGTGTCGTGAGTGTGTGATTTAGAGTTGGAGGAAAATTGGTATCATGAAGGTGTGATTGTGAGAAAAAAAAAATTCTTGTCAAAGCTTTAATTCAACAATTATGTCGAATGATAGCGTGAATGGAGGGATTAGGAATGAGGCCAATAATCAGGTTAGAGGAGGAGGTTAAGGACGTCATGCTGTAGGTGGGAAGAAGAACTTTAGAAGAACAATAGTTGAACCAACAGATTTGTCAATAGTGCTAAAAGAGTATTATGAGGATCTAGATGCTAAGGTACATGAAGACAAGGGAAATGATCAATATCTAGCTATTAACGTGTTGCGCAGGGTAATGACTACATCTCCAAATGTTGAGGACATACAGAGCAAAACTTATTCCATATTCCTTATAAGGTTTAAGGTAATCTTTGTGCTCTTCTTATTGATGATGGTAGTTGCACAAATGTAGTAGCTGCTGTAATAGTAAATAAATTGCAACTAGTCACTATCCCACATCCTAATCGCTATAAGATAGTCTATATGTCACTCAGAGAGCTAAGGTTCCAATCAGCATAAGGGAAAAATACTAGAATGAAATTGTTTGTGATGTTCTTCCTATGTGTGCATTATATATACTACTGGGTAGACTTTGGTTATTTAATAGGAGAGTGCTACATGATGGGTTTGGAAACACCTATGTGTTTTAGAAGGATGGTGAATGGGTTATTTTGACTCCTATGTCACCAACTAAGGTATACAAATTCTAGGAATAAATCAATAAAACTATTAGAAAGAAGTCTTTAATTGTTAGGGCAGAAGGAATTGGAAGATAACTTAAGTAGAGTGAAATGGTCAGGGGAAATCCAGAAGCTTTATCAAAAGAGTTCTGAATGTCTCAAGAAGACTTTAGGGTAATCACAACTTCAAGGCAACAAGCATATGCAAACTAAGGTTTTTAGTCTAGGTGACTTTTAGAAATTCTCATCTAAAACAAATGACCCATTAGATTTGAGGGAAAATCTTCCACAGGCCCGAGGAGATGATGGGAATTAAACCAATGCAATAATAGGATCCATTACCTGAGTAAGGACTAAAGGACTACGGAACCTAACATTTTTATCAGTATTATAGGAAGGAGATCAAACCAATTAGCACATGTTTGGAAGATGGTTCACAGCCATGTGTTATGTTGTTTTGAACCGAAATTGGACCTAGAAGAGCCAACCATGTGTCATTATTTTTTTTATGTTATTTTTCCATATTTAGGGATTAGTATAAATACTTGTAAAGGAGAACAACAAAGGGACTTTTGACATTTTGCAACGAAAGGGGCTTCCTCTCTTTTTCATATACACTCTTATCAATTCTCGTTAAGGTTATAGCGAGTGGAGGCTTGGATTGTTGTGTGTTGAATCAACAATTGCGAGTTTTTTTCCTCATTTTACTAGTGATTCATATCTAGTAAGGACTTGGAATTCTCATTTTGTTCTTGTTCCATGGAAAATTAGGTTTCATGTTCATACTAAGGGATCATGATATTTTGAAAACCATTTTTCAATTGTTTCAACAATTGGGATTATTTGATTGAAATTGGTGTCGCATATCAATATTCCCCAAAGAGCTGTTGAGATTACCACTTAAGAGGGAAATTGACTTTGAGATTAATCTGATGCTGGGAATAGAACTAGAACCTATTTCTTAGGCACCTTATAGGATGGTCCCAATTGAGCATAAAAGTTGAAAAGCAACTTTAAGAATTGTGAGGTCAAGGTTTCACCTACCCAAGTGTTTCACCTTAAGGAGCACCTGTACTTTTTGTGAAAAAGAAGGATGGCCTATGAGGCTTTGCATCAATTAGCAAGAATTGAATAAAGTCACTATAAAGAACAAATACCCATTGCCTCGAATTAATGACTTGTTTGATCCATTGCAAAGAGCTAGTGTATTCCCTCAAATTGACTTACATTCTAGGTATCACCAACTATAAATCAAGTTTGAAGATATTCCCAAGATAACTTTCAAGACTCGATATGAGCATTATGAGTTCTTAATGATGTTGTTTGGAATAACAAATGCACTTACTACCTTCATGGATTTAATGAATAGGATTTTTTCAACCACTGTTAGAAAAATGTGTAATTGTCTTCATTAACAACATCCTAATTTGTTCAGCTACCTTAGAGCACCATGAGGAACACTTAAGAACCATACTTCAGACATCAAGGAAACTCAAGCTATATGTCAAACTATCTAAGTGAGACTTTTGGTTAAAGGAAATATCATTCCTTGAATAGATCATTTTCGGGTAAGGCATATCCATGGAATTGGAGAAAATAAAGGCTATAGTAGAATGGAAAAAGCCTAAGGCAATGACAAGGTTGCAACGTTTTCTAGGCTTAACAGATGCTATAGAAAACTTGTCAAATACTTTTAAAAAAAGAGTCAAACTGCTCACTTTAGTTAATGTAAAAGAATGAAAACTTTGAGTGGATTGATGCAAAGGAATGGGGATTCCAAGAACTAAAACAAAGGTTGGTATCAACACCAATTCTAATACTACTAGATGCTGACTAGCCATATACAATATATAGCGATCCAGGAAGAAATGGACTTAGATGCATGTTGATGCAGAAAGGAAAAGTAGTTGCCTACACATTAAGACAATTGTAGCTACATGAGTAGAATTACTTAACACATGACTTAGAATCAACTATGATAGTCTTTGCTTTGAAATTGTTGAGGCATTACTTATATGGATAAAGATGATAAATATATACCAACCACAAGAGTCTCAAGTGCCTATTCATGCATAAAGAGCTAAACATGAGGCAAAGATGATGGATGGAGCTAATAAAAGACTAATATGGGAGTAAAACTACTACCTAGAAAAAGTGAATGCCATTGCTAATGCCTTGCATAGGAAAAATAATGTAGAGATCATGTCTTTGTTAACAAAATAAAAAGGACTTAATCCAAGAATTCGAAAAGCTCAATTTGGAATTTGTGTGGCATGATGAGAATTCTAAATTGTCAAATTTGATCATCGAGCCTACATTGATAGGGAGGATTAAAGAAGCCTAACAAAAGACCCTACATTGATGCAAATAAAGCAAGAAAAGCATACTAACAAATATGCGGACCTTGAAGTCTAGGATGATGAAGTCATTTGATTGAAAGGAAGATTGTGTGTACCAATGAAAACGAACTCAAGAGAGAAATCATGACCGAAGCGCATCACTATGGTTATGCCATCTACCTAGGAGGAACCAAAATGTACCAAGATCTTAAGGATAATATTTGGTGGAACAAAATGAAGCACGATGCAGCGGAGTTCATGAGGAGATGTGATACTTTTTAGAGGGTAAAGGTAAAACAACAAAGACTTAGTGGGTTACTTCAACCTTTACCAATCCCAGAATGGAAATGGGACCATATCACAATAGATTTTGTAAGTAGTCTACCAACAACCACAATGGGCTATGATGCTATCAGGGTCATAGTGGATAGACTCACCAAATCGACACAATTCCTTCATATCAATAAAATGTATTCCTAGGAAAAATTAGCCAGATTTTATGTTAGGGAGATAATAAGGCTTCATGGGATACCCACAGGCATTATCTCAAATAGAGAACCTTGTTTTCTGTTAAGGTTTTAAAGAAGCCTACAAAAAACTTTAGGGACTAAACTACAATTCAGTACATCCTACCATCCTTAAACCGATGGCTAATAAAAAAGGACTATTTAGACCCCAGAGGATATGTTGTGAGCTTATGTGATTGAAATTAAGGGAGTTGGTATGCTCACTTATTGTTGGTAAAGTTTACATATAATAACAACTACCACTCCATAATCAAGATGCCCCCATATGAAGCCCTATACAGTCGAAAATGTCGATTGCCATTGTTTTGTGACAATGTGGAAAAAATTGTGATAGGGCTAGATGCGGTGTAAGAAGCTGCAGATAAGGTAGCCATTAGTAAGAACAAGATGAAAGAGGCTCGGGATCGATAAAAGAGTTCGGAAAACCCAAAAGCGACTACCTTTAGATTTTGAAATAGGAGATCATGTGTATTTGAAGGTAAGCCTAATCAAAAGTATATACTAGACCAAAACATAAGGAAAGTTGAGTCCACGTTACATTGGGCCATTCAAGATATTGGAGTAGATTGGGAATCTAGCATTCCATTTAGCATATATCACCAAATCTACTAAAAATCCACAATCTATTTCATGTGTTAATTCTGTATAAGACACATTCCCAACTCGGAGCAAATTGCTACAGTTGAATCAATGGTCTTAAAAGAGAACTTGACTGAGGAACATTTGGTTTAGATCTTAGATTGAAAAACTAAAAATGCGGGGGAAAGCATGGAAATCAAGTACATCAAGGTCCTATGGCAAAACCATGAAAGAGAAGAGGTAACGTAGGAGGCAGAGGATAAGGTGAAGAAGAGATATCCACATTTGTTCATAAGATCTAGGTACAAGTTTCAAAGTTTTAAGGACAAAACTTATTTTAAGGTGAAAAGGGGTCGGGGTTGTAGAATTTAAACCTTGAAAATTTTCAAATATCAAGAATTGGGATTAAGGGAAATGTTAGGAAATATATCAAGAAATGAACATGAAAACATAACTATGAGTTAGGATTTGCCTTATGACACTTGACACGATTAGTATACTCTAAACCTAAAGGATGAAAACCTTGACAAACCTCAACCATAGATGATAGGAATCAAAATCTACAAAACCTATTCACTGGGGCAAAGAGCTAAAGGATTACAAAATTTGGCGATGTGGCTTGTCTTTGAACAAATCGACCCTGAAAATATTTGTATACTGACTTCTTTTCTGTTACTTATTTGTTGTGCATTCCAATAGGCATACTTGTCGGGTTTTACAGGGCGATGGACAAAATCACTAAAACTCAACTTGTAGGGTTATTCATGGACTGACATAAACTGAAGATGAACTGGACCAACAAATTATTCGCTTGATTCAAAGAAACTAGCCATTTGAAGATCATCTTTTGTACTTGTATTTTTTTTTATTGAACTGGTCATGTTTTACTCATTTTTGGGACTTATGATTTACTTGTAATGTGTGTTTAGAACCGGTCACATAGTGGCTTATTTGCAATTTTTCATGTGGTTTTTACCTTAATAGGAGCAAGTATAAATACTTGCTAACTAAGATTTGTTGAGGAACTTTTTGAAACACAAATTTGAGACACCTTTGTTGCCATGGAAAGCTTTTTTCACGCCCCCCTACTCTTATCAAATTCCCCTAGAATTTGTGGCGAGTGATTTTTATTGTGTTGTGGGTCATATCAACAACATCAAAATCAAACCTAATTCCAGGTAAGGAATTAGATCCTCTTATCTATCTCTTATTTCATGCTAATTAGGTTCTAATTTCAATTTAGGGTTTAAGCCCAATTAATTCGAAATTGGCTCCTTGTTGTGTTATCCTTGATATATACTTATTACAAATCAACATTTGTTCTTCTTCCTTTCTTGTTTAAACGTCAAAGCTAGGTTCATCACAATAAGGGATTTCACGCCATTTTTAAGTATTCATTGTGTAGTTGAATCATCAATTGCATTGTGTATTTGTGCTTTGGATATTACGTACACCAATAGAACATTATATTAGGAAACTTGAACTCTAAATGAGAATTACACAAGGCTCGAATTTAATTTTTAAAATCCTAAACCCACTTGTCAACTTTAGGATTACCTTAAGGATTAGAGGAACCAATTTCTAGCTTGGAAAACCTAAATTTAACCCAAACAAAATCGAAACCTAATTAAAGATAATCTACCTCATAACTAATATAAAAGACCTAATAATTTAATTAAAACTAACCCCACTAATTAACCAAATTAGTAATGCAAAGAGTGGAAAATCAATTTCTAAAACAACCCCTTTGGTGGTGTGAAGAGGAAGGTCAAGAAAGCCAATTTGCACCCGCCAATTACTTAGATATATGACCTAATTTGACTTCTAAAACTTCCTTAATTAATTCCCATTTAGTTCACATTTATTTGCAAGGCAACAAACCAAGTTAAGTAGCTCATTCCTCCTATTAGTTGCCTTAGCCATGCTTGGGAAAAGAAGAGGACATTGCTTGTTCCAATTATTAAAAGTACACTAAGGACACCTAAGAGTTAGTACTAGACACTAGGCCTCACAAACATTCTAGTGGAAGTCATCCAAAATCATATGGAAGTACGATGATTAGACTTGACCCACTCATTTATCTAACATGTCAAGCATTATCTAACACATATACCATTTTAACCCATGTGTAAAACTAACTCCACAAGCAACCTTAACTCCTTAAAATCCCCCGTCTGCACATGAGCTTAGGACCCTTCATTAGGAAGTTTTCATCATAAATTTAACACTCCTTAAAAGTTCTCAAAAGCCAACTCAAATAAAAAACAAACACACCTTAAAATCGTAACCAGGCTCCATGCCAAGCACCACCATTTCAACAAGAAAAACCACACCCTAAACAACAACAATTCAAGCTCATTTTTTTATATTATCCATGCAATTTTGGAGCTTGTTTAAGAAGCAAAAAATAATAGGAAGATTAGAAGAAGCACATGCCACGAGGAAGCAAGAAAGTGAAGATAGGAACTCTAACAAGTAACCCTAAGTGTAGGATCTTAACTCCTTGTAAATATTTTTTTTTTGTACCATTTTCTTGTAAATTAGATTAGAATAGGCTATATTATTTTGATTTTTTAAGTTTCATATGTACATTTAAGATGTATTTAGACAAGGATACAAGCCTTGGATGCAAACTTAAGATTAGGATAAAGAATAATGTAAGCAACCACCATGTAATGAGTTGTTTATGTATGATTTAGAGAGGCGTACTGTGAATGAGATCAAGGAGCATTTACATACTTCTGGATGCCAACTTTTAGGAGCTAATTTTTTTTTTTTTTTTTTTCTGATGTGTTAAATATATTCCCATCCATAGAAAACCTTAGGTGATGATCAAGGGTGCTTTAGTAGTAGGAAAAAGTAAGAAAAATGCAAGACTTCTTCTCAAGCCCTAAACTGACACCTAAACTGATTTGTATCCATAATTTGTAGATTTCTAGAACCTAATATGATGAAGCATTAGTAGAAAAAAATCTAGAAATAAAATCCTACGAAAAAAAATACAAGATGAGACATGTAAATGAGGAATAAGTGAAACCGAGACCATGAACAATCCATTTGAAATACTTAGACAAAAATCCCATAATTTCTACAACATCATAACCTTTACACAACCAAAAAAAGTCCTAAATAAATTTCTAAGTGATTAGAATTAAATTCCTTAGAGCATTAGATCCAACTAGGTGAAAAAGACTCTAAAATAAACCTAAACAATGTGCACCTGAACTACTCTGATCCTAACTTAATTTTCTAAAGTTCAAATGACCAAAATAACTTCAGAAATAGAAATAACACTTGAAAATCTTTAAAACAACTATATGTACAAACAAAAAAGGGACCTAAAATGAAATTGTTATGATAAAAACACTAAAACATTGAAAAAAATGAAAAACTAATGAATTTAATAAAACTAATTAAAGTTGACATCCAACTTAAACTTATAGAATTGTTGTTTATCCTACTAAGTGACATACATTTTGAGGATGAGCTACCTCTAGACTATTATGATTAGGGATGACATGTTTAGGTAGGTAAATTTGGTGACTACTATTCTTATTTGTGCTTGTAACTTAGAGCACTCGTATGTAATTGTGATATATGAACTGCATTTGTGTGTGGGGGCAATCGGGATATCTATTGTGTTTAGTTGCTATGATTTGATTGTTTAAACCACCTTAATTTAATTTGGCTAATTGCTTATTGATTTCCTTTGCATTTAGAATTAAAAAAATGCGAGTGTCTATATTAAATTGATGTAGTCACCAAATAATTGAACCTAATATTATTTAACCTTCATAAAATGTATCATGCATGACAAAATCTCACATGTAAGAAGGTAGTTGGCATCATGCGGTGGTACGGAGAGGTCACATGGAGGCGTACTTTATGTGTAAACCTTGTCTCAACCTATGAGAACTACTTAGAATTAGGAAATGCTACCCTCTACCCTTTGATTGAGATCTAATCCGAGGATTCATCACTTAGCAGTGATTGAGCTTGTGGGCCTTTCACAATCCATTCCCCACATGGGCTTAGTAGAGATATATTTTTAGTCTACTTAAATATAGTACAAATATATATAGACTTTGTGAATGATCTTAAAAAGAGAAGCACGGGGTCACTAATGCCTGGAGCCGATGTGTAGTTTGTGATTTTTCAACCCAAACAATGGAGAGCGATTTAAAACCGTGCTATATGTAGTATCTGGTAGACTGTATATATTATCGCGTTCATGTGATTGATCATGTATTGCGAATGTTTGATTAAACAACTTGTTTGCTGTTGCTTGCCAATTTAGTAAGAGGCTTATCTCACTATGTTGTCATAGCTTATACCCGCACAATGTTTCTTTGTTATAGGAACCAATCTAGCTAGAGCTTGGCAAATGGATGCTAGAGGTTAGTGTGAGACACCAAGGGAAGTGTGGAGGATTAGAGTGAAATGGAGAGATCACTACTATATTTATTTTCATATGAATTTAAATTTATGTTGTAGTTATATTACTGTTTTAGTAGAGACTTAGACTATTGAGGTATTATCCACTAGAAAATGTTATTAGCTTTTGAATATTTTATATTGCTATATTGATTATTTTGGTTAATTATTTACCTCTATATTTGCTTGAAAATGTTAAACCCCAATTGGGAATTTAGATGTAAGTATGCATTTTAAACAGTAAGGCAAATCCTTGAATAACAAAGGGATTATCCCGAGTTTTGGTGTAGCGTATGGTAGATTGTTACATTTAAGAGGCCTATCGAGGCATGACACTATGAGTATGTGTGTGGGTATGTAAATGGGTTTACATATAGGTATGTATACAAATATATATGTGGGTTTATGTATAGGTATGTATTAGTGTTGTTGGATCTAGACCTAACTTGCCTGACCTATTATGTGCTGGTTTGATGTCTCTACTTGTTTTTGCATTAACCTAGTTAAACTTGTGAGACATGGGTGGCTCAATTGCGACTTGATCAACCTAATAGGGTCAAACGGGTTTGTCCATACCCTAAGCATAGGAGTGTAATGATAGCTCACCACGTAAACTTACTTAAGTTACACTAATTCTATGAACACTTGTAAACCATATTAATTAGTCTTAATTTAATTTTAATTTCAAAAAATTGTTCATTAATTTTATTTAAAGAAAATATTTTACTAAAAAGAAAATATTTATGAATGAAATCCAATTCAAAAGTTCAAGCACAAAAGTTGAATAACTAAAGTGGTATTGAGGTAATACTACACATTGATAGCTCTCTATCTAGGTGTGTAGCTCTTTAGAGTAGAGGTGAGTTAGGGAAAATAGAGACCTTATTCTTATGGGCCATCTAGTTTAGTCATACTAGGCTATAGACTCAACCATGATGGACGTAAGGCCCACATCCAAAAATAGCAGTCGACATTTGCTCCCCTACTCTCTTTGGTGACTAGTCATTGGAGAGTCAATTGCTTTGATGCACGACTGGGGCACTTAACATATAAAGGGTTAAAATGCATGTGGCTTCTACCTAGTGTAGGTACAACTTGGTTAGGATGGAACAAAGGATGCATTGACCTAAATGGTAAACTTCCCAAGGCTTATTTAAGAGAGGCCTAAGAGGCTTAGATGCTTGATGATGTGCTTATTTCCTAATTTAAAATACAATAACCGTAATCTTGATTCCAATAAACACAATATTCAAACCTATAATCAAATATAAGAATAAATAGTGTCTAAGCCCTTACCAGATGTTACACACTAGCAAAGGATCAACCCTAGCATGGAATGGTTGATATAACACACAATGATTCCAACGCTATCACTCGCCATAATTAAAGATTGATAAGAGTTGAGAGGAAAAACTCAAAGAGTTCAATTTCAATGTTCCATTGTCTACCCTTTTGAGTGTCCAATAATAAATATAAAATACAAGGAAAAGTTAAAACAAATCAACTTAAGAAAGTCGCTGGCTTATCAAATGTACATCACCAGCTTAGACAATATAAGCTGCTGGCTTTGACACTTAGGTTGCTGGCCTATGTGGCCGGCCTAAGTAGATAGGCCAAAGAAAAGTGGCTGGCCTTGAGTGCCAGCTTAAGTTACATGCTACTGGCTTTAAGAGCACGCCTAAATGAAGTACTACTGATCTTGAATCCTCAAGTGTTGTCTTGAAGTAATAATAAGTACATTCGACTGAAAATGAAAATAATCATGTAAAATGTATGAAGAAATTATATGATGTTCTTCGGGTTCCATCTGATCAAGTAAAACCCTCATAGTAAGGTTCTATAATCCTTTAGCTCTAGCTTAAGTGATGGGTCCCGCAACTAGAAGGATTTGATTCTCATCATCTCCTCAAGCTTGTGGAAAATATGCCCTCAAATCTTATGGTTCTTCAGGAAAGTCTTCTCATGAATAGGGTGATAGGTCTATAATATTGAAAGTAGTAGAAACATCGTATTCTCCTAGTAGCTCCACCCTATAAGTGTTGTTGTTAATGCACTGCAATATCTTGAATGATCCATCTGCTCTAGGTGAAATGTTTTGTGACTTCTTGTAAGGAAACCTTTCCTTGCTGAGATGAATCCAAACTAGATCACCTGGATTATAAAACTTTGTTTTCCTGCTTTTGTTACCCTAAAGTTTCTATTGCTCTTGAGTTTTCTAAAGATACTCAAAAGCCTTTTGATGAAGCTTTTTTAATCTCCTTTGCACGCTTCACTCTAGTCAAACTTTCTTCTTTTGTTGCTAGATTAGCTATTAAAACCAATGGAAGGGTAGGATTGTAGCCATACATGACTTTAAAGGGAGACTTATCGATTGAACTATAAGTAGACCTATTGTAAGTGAACTCATCAATAGGAACACACAAGTCCCAATCAGTAAGATTCTTGCTAATCGTTGCTTTTAGTAATGAACCAAGAGTAAGATTGACAACCTTAGTCTGGCCATCTGTTTAGGGATGATAGGATGTACTATACATGAGTTTAGTACCAAGCCATTTCCAAAGTGTCTTCTAGAAGAAACTGAGGAATTTAGTATCTCTATCAGATGCTATGTTGTAGGGAACACCATGCAATCATATAATTTCCTACATAAAATGGTTAGTAATAAAAAGGGCGTCATCTGTTTTGTGACAAAGCACAAAGTGTGACATTTTGCTAAAACGGTCGACGACCACCATGATAGTCTTTACCTCTCTGTGTCTTGGGAAGACCCAAGACAAAATCTATATTGACATCGTTCCAAGGCTATGTAGGTAGAGGTAAAGATATATATTCACCCCAAGTTTCCTTCTTTCCTTTCGTCCTCTTACAAACACCACATCTCTTTAACATCCTGTAGACATCCTTTAACATACATTTCTAGTAGAAATGTTCTTTTTAACAACTCTAAAGTTTGCTTTTCACTAAATGTCTAGATAACCCTCCAGCATGAGCTTCCTTAACATAACTACAGGTTATACATAATTTTCCTACTCTATATAGAAACCCATCTACCACATGTCCTCCCAAACATCTCTCGACTATCAACTCAAAGTAATCATCATGAACATACTGTTCCTTTATCAATTCAAACCTAAGTAGCTTTGATTATAATGAAGTGATAAGTACATACCTACGTGACAATGCATCAACTACAATATTAATACTCCCCTTCTTGTATTTAATCACATATACAAAGCTTTCTAGAAATTTCACCCATTTAGCTTGTCGTTTTGACAAACATTGCTAACCTTTAAAGTGCTTTAGAGATTCATGGTCTATATAAATAATAAACTCCTTAGGAAGAAGATAGTGTTTCCAAGTCATCAATGCTCTCACTAAGGAATAGAATTCCTTTTCATATACCAAGTAATTAAGAGATGCACCATTCAGTTTCTCACTAAAATAGGCAATGGGTCTTCTTTCCTATATCAACACATTACCAATTCCTACCCTAGAGGCATCATACTCCAAGTCAAAAGTTTTGTCAAAATCAGGTAATTCTAACACGAAAGCAATAGTTAACCTTGCCTTTACTTCCTTAAAGCTCTTTTGGGCCCATTCTCCCCAAACAAAAGGAACATTCTTTTTTATTAACTCAGTCAATGGACTAACGATGCTACCAAAGTTCCAGACAAAATGTGATAGGAATCAAAATCCATCAAGACCTATCATTAGGGCAAGAGCCAAAGGATTTCAAATCTTAGCAATGAGGGCCCATTTTGAGCAAATCAACCCTGGAATTATTTGTTTACTAACCTCTTTTATCTTATTCATGTATTATATATTCCAATAGGCACACTTATTATATTTTATAGGGCGATGGACAAACTCACTAAGACTCAGCTTGTAGGTTATCCATGGACTGACCTAAAACGGCGATGAGTTAGCCCCGACGAATCTTATGGAAGAGCTAGCATGATGGAAACTATTTTTCTTTGTAATTGTTCTATGGACTATTTTATGTTGTATTTTCATTTAGGAAACTTTCATTTTGTTTGTAATCCTCATTTAAGACCGACCACCCTAAAAGTGCATAGTTATAATTTTGTGTACTTTCTAATCCTAAAGGGAGCAAGTATAAATACTTGCTTAAGTAGGGTTTTGAGGAGGCAATTTTTTCAGATTTCAACATACACTTTACATGAGGGAATTAGGGTTCTTCCTAGTTCATTTTCTCTTATCAATTTCAATCCCAAGAATTAGAATTGTGGTGAGTGCAACAAGGGGAAATTAGAGTTATATCAATTTCTTGTTGTTGTGTTTCTTTTCATCTCTAGTGAGTCATATCTAGGGTTGGATTGAAGTCTTCTTGGAAAGATTTTGATTGCATTTGTAATCAAAGTATCATTGTATAATTGATTGGTTTTTAGCACTTGTTAATACCATCAATTTGTCATTATACTTATGGTGTGGAATTTCTTTGTTATGAGGAGGATCACGGTTTGAATTTGTGTATTGTTGATTAGGATTTTCTTGGAATTTAAGTTGGTTAATTGATTCAATTGAGGATAATCATCTTTATGGATTTCATCTCCTTGATTTTATCATTTGATTTAACATCCATCAATTAGGGTTCATGCAAATTGTCTCTCTTGTGAACCAAATTTGATCTTGTCTCTTGAGGTTGATATTTGGGTTGTTTTTGTTTGTGCTTAATTCCCTTTTAGGCACGTCATCTTTTGGTATCAGAGCTTATCATTCTTAGATATGCAATTTTCATACATGATCATATTTGTGGATATGGAATTATAAAGATTGATGGTTTATGCAATTTAGAGGACTAGTTTAATTTCATTGTGTAATTGGTCTTTCAATTGGGTTTTGTGTGCTTAGGCTTGGTTTTGAGCACATCATCTTTTGGTATGAGAGCTTATCATTCTTGGATATGCAATCTTCATACATGTTATATTTATGGATTTGTAATTATAAAGATTAACGGTTTATGCAATTTGGAGGACTAGTTTAATTTCATTGTGTAATTGGTCTTTCAATTGGGTTTTGTGTACTTGGCTTGGTTTTGAGCACATCAAAATGCCTATAGAAAGAAGCCAACCCAAGGAAACTTCTTACCTCATTAGTTGCTTGTGGGGTTGGTCATTCCATGATAGCTCTCACGTTTTCTTCATCTACTCTAACACTAGAACCTATCACAACAAACCCAAGAAATGTTACCTCAAATTGACAGAAAGAACACTTCTTAAGATTTCCGTACAACTGCTATTTCCTCAATATTGAGAAAACTACCTGTAAATGTTCAACATGGCTTTCCAGATTCTTGCTATAAATCAAAATGTCATCAAAATAAACAACCACAAATTTGCCTAAAAAGTCTCTCATGATATGGTTCATCAGCCTCATAAAAGTACTAGGAGCATTGGTCAACCCAAATGGCATGACCATCCACTTATACAAGCTATAGCGTGTTTTAAAAGGGGTTTTCCACTCATCTCCTCCCCTCATACAAATTTGGCGATATCCGCTTTTAAGATCTACCTTGGAGAATACCTGTGCACCATGTAGTTCATCTAACATATCATCAAGTCAAGGAATGGGATACTTGTATTTGATGGTAATTTTGTTTATGGCATCGCTATCAATACACATCTTCCATGTGCCATCCTCCTTGGAAACAAGAAGTGCAGGAATAGCACAAGGATTAGTACTCCCCCTAACAAAACCCCTTTCCACCAATTCATCTACCTGATGCTTCAACTCTTTAGCTTCTTCTGGATTCATGCGATATACAGGCCTATTGGCAAAACTGATCTAGGCTAAAAATTAATGGCATGTTTAATGCCTCTTATAGGTGGTAATCTCTCAAGTAATTTTATCTGGAAATAAGTCCATGTACTCATCTAGTATCTGGTTCACCACTGGCGACAACTACTCACAAGCATCCATCTCTAGTACATATCTCAACTGTAATATGTAAACTAGCCTCTCTTCCTCTATTGCCTCCTCTAGTTCATGCTATCCCACTAGCAATGTCTTCTTTTTACCAGCTTGATTAATTTGTCTCTATGCCTCTTGTACTTCAGTAAGTGACATAGGATTCAATACTATATGTTTGCCCTCTTTCTGAAACATATAAGTGTTCCTAAAAAACCATCATGTAAAACCCTTCTATCATACAACTAAGTTCTACCAAGCAATATATGTGAAGCACACATTGGAAGAATGTCACAAATGATTTCATCATGGTACTCCCCTATGCTAAATGGGACCTTAGCTCTCTAAGTGACATGAAAACTACCTTGTTCACTCAATCGATGTAGTTTGTAAGGCTTAGGATATGGGGTAGTGACTAGTTTTAATTTAGTCACTAAAGAAGCAGCCACTACATTAGTAAAACTACCTCTATCAATGATAATAGCATAAAGATTACCTTGGATTTTACAAGAAATGTGAAACAGGTTCTCCCTTTGCTCATCCTCATTAATAGGAAAGGTAGTCATCTCTCTACGTAATACATTAATGGACAGATATTGGTCATTCCCCTTATCCTCATGTACCTCAACATCTACATCACCATAATACTCATCTAATACAACTAACAAATCTGTGGAGTTATGTATGTCTTCTTCTTCTTCCTCACTCTCAATCTCCAAGGCAGTCATAACTTTTTGATTTGGACATTGAGTAGCCATACGACCAAAATCTAGACATTTAAAACATTTGACGTAATGAGTCTTTCCACTTGATGATCCAGCTACCATCTGCTTGTTCACATACCTAACAATTTTTTTTCCTTTCCCAGCAAATTCTTTCTCCCCTCTAACATCTGGCACAACTACATTCTTCTCCACATTTCTATTATATACCCCTTTATCAAACTACTTACCCTCTATCCTAGATAGTTTTTGTAAAGGATCCATACCTGTTACTCGCTGCCTTAAAACGGTTGGAATGCCTCTGCCTTTCCACTTTCAACACTAATTAGATTGCTTCATCAAGGGAATCATATCACTACAACTTTATTATGTCGGCAATTTCATATTTTAGACCAGATACGAATCATGCCATATTTTGTTCAGGTGGTCTGACTACTCTACAGTGGATCATCAATGTCTCAAACTCCTGGACATACTCATCTATAGTTTTGTCTCCCTATCTTAGTGTTTGTAGACACATGAATAGCTCCTACTTGTAATGTTTTGGAATAAACCTCTTCCTCAAAACTCTTTTCATTTCCCACGAAGTATGAATCTTAGAATCACCATCTCTCCTCCTGCTAGACACAAGGTTCTTCCAATACAAAGTGGCATAGCTTGTAAACTCGACTGCTGCAAGACATATTCAAGTATGGTTATTAATTTCATAACATTCAAAGAGCCTTTCTACCTTATCTTCTCAGTCAAGATAATCTTTTGCAGATCCCCTTCCAGCAAATGAAGGCATTTGAAATTTTACATACTCTAGACCCCTAGGCGGTCTCAACTCATGGTTAGGATAATGTTCATCCCTAAAATTGTCATCCATCTCTTCTTTATGATGTGCTCAAGGAATCTCAATACCAATCAACATGAACACACACAATTGATTCAATTCTAATTAAAAATGGCGTAAACAAATTGAAGACAAAATCCCCAAATGGCATGAAAACAAGGACCAATAACCTTAAATGGTGTGAACTAAATTAGAAGTACTATATGTGGATTCCAATACCAATCAATTACAGAGGAACAATTCAATTCCAATCCTTACAATTGGCGTGAAAACCTAATAATACACGAACCCTAATTTGGCATAAAAGGAACAAATAAAGATCAACCAATTATAATTAGATATTACTCAATAGCAATAATCGAATGAAACTTAAGAAAATATTGATATGACTAATAAGAATTCCCTAAGCCAACTCGCCACAATTCCACAAGTGAAATTGATAAGAGTAAGGTGGCGTGAAGAGAGCACTCCCATGGCAACAAAAGTCAAGTGTATAATGTTCAAAATTTCCCCTTTTAAGCCTACTTTGCAAGTATTTATAATTGCTCTAAATAAGGTAAATGTAACAAAGAAAATTACAAGTAAAAACAACAAAATGCGGTCGGTTTCTAACAAAAGGAAATTACAAATGAAAAGATCATATGTGGCCGGTTTCTTCACCTCCATGGAGCAATGTAGGACTGGTTCTTCTTTGATTTATATAGGTCCATGAATAACCCACAAATTGAGCATTAGTAAATTTACCCACCATCCTATAAAAACCGACAAATGTACTTGCTAGAATGCACAACAAATATACAATAGAAAAGAAGATACTAAAAAAATATCTTTGGGTTTTAATTGTTCAAAGAGGACCCTCATCGCCAAATTTTGTAATCCTTTGACTCTTATCCTAGTGATGAGTCCTATAGGTATATGATTCCTATCATTTCCTCAAGCCTATGAAAGAGATGCCCTCAAATCTGATAGGTCTTTGATGTGCCTCACTAATTGGATAGCAAGCACATCAATCAAGTGGTGTGAACAATCAATTCTAACAACAAAACGACATGAAAACCAACTTAACATTGAACCCCAATCTACGAGTTTAACACTAAATTGATATAAGGAGCAAATAATTGTATAAACTTCAATGGAAAATGATGGAAATGAACTAGAATTCAACTCAATTTGAAATGATTCAAATATGAAAATGAAGAACCCTAATTCACGTGATAAGGAAAAATAACCAACAAATTGTACTTAGATATTACTCATTAAACACAATTTGAAAAAAAACAAACAACAAGAGTAAGATTGATACTACTCACAATTCACTCTAATTAGTTTTCACCACAATTTCATTTAAAAGTTGATAAGAGATCTATTGCAATGGAAGGAAACCCCTCATGGCAACAAAGTGTTTTGGTTTCTAAATTGTCAAAAAAGCTCCCACAAAACCTAGTTAGCAAGTATTTATACTTGCACCAACTAGGGTAAAAATAACAAAAAAATTACAAGGATGCCACTTAAGTGGCTGGTTCCAAAATCAACAAAATATAAGTACAAAATGGTCTTCATGTGGCCGGTTCTTCACTTCAATTGAACATATTGTTAGACCAATTCTTCTTTGATTTATGTAGGTCCATAAATAACCATAAATTGAGTTTTAACGAATTTAGCCACTATCTTGTAAAAAACCGACAAGTGTACCTATTGGAATGCACAATAAATATGAAATAGAAAAGAAGATATTAAACAAATATTCTTAAGGTTTGATTATTCAAAGACCCTCATCGCCAAATTTCGTAATCCTTTAGCTCTTGCTCTAGTGATAGGTCTTATAAGAATTTAATTCCTATTATCTCATCAGACCTTAAGAAGATTTACCCTCAAATCCGATAGCTCTTCATGAACATCATCAGGTAAATAGAGTGACAGGTCTGTAACATTACATATAGCAGAGACTCTGTATCCTTCAGGTAATTTATCTATTAAAAGATCAATGTAGTCATCCAGTACTTGTGATACCACAGGGGGTAGATGCTCTTGCCCCTCCATCTTTAGGATATACCTCATTTGCAATAAATATAATGGTCTATCATCCGCTATGGCCTTCCCTAACTCATACTATTCTCCCAATAAGGTCTTCTTCTTCCCAGTTTTACTTATATGTCTCTGAACCTCTTAGTCCTTTGAAGGTTGACTCATCTACTTCTGAACTTCTTGGACCTCTGAAGGTTTATTTATCTAACTTTGAACCTCTTAGTCCTCTAAAGGTTTATGATTTGCTTCTGAACCTCTTGGACCTCTGATGGTGACATTGGGTTCAACACTATACATTTACCCTCCTGTTGGAACATATAAGTATTCCTATAGCCATCATGCAAAACCCTCCTGTCATACAACCAAGGCCTTCCCAACAATATATGGGATGCACACATGGGAAGGATATCACATACAATCACATCATGATATTTATCCCTTATACTGAAAGGTACCCTAGCCTTCTAGGTAGCATGGAGACTACCTTGCTCACTCAGCCAATGCAATTTTTAGGGTTTTGGATGTGAGGTAGTTTCAAGTTTTAATTTTGATACTAATGAGGCAGCCACAACATTAGTACAACTAACCACCATCGATAATAA
>JBBMOL010002928.1:0-19954 GCA_037954665.1 Laguncularia racemosa
GATTTTCCAAATGTTTATGACCACATTTAAACTAATTTTCAAACTCCTTTATTTTTATGAATTAGGAAAGAGAATGGATTTCAAAGAGTATTTGAAATTTTTCCAAAGCCATACTCAATTTATATAAAAGGTTACTTCATTTTTCGTACCCTCATGGAAAGTTAAATTTTTTTTTATGAAAGTTTCTTCTACTGAACTCCACTAAATGTTCTATGTTCTTTTTTTCTTTTTTTCTTCAAGTACTCCACTTAGTCTTTAATGAGTAGACAAAGAGTATGGTTATTTCTTTCCTATAAGGTATATAAGTACCATGGTCAAAGCACACATTACAAATATATATAGGTTTTGCCAACTACTTTTACTAAAGTGATATTTGCTATATGAAATTGTGACCTTGACTTAAGTTTATTACAAGTTAGAAGTAAGGAAGTGCAAGACTCCTTATTAGTTTAAAGGGGGTACCCTAAATGCTTCCTAACTTTGAAGCTTCAAACAATTTGGAAGTTGAAACCAACATTGAATAACAAGACCATACCTTTCAAAACAAGACCCACACTAAGGTTATGTGATAACCTTAGGAGACTAGACCAATAGACCTATATTACCTTAGAAAACTTAGTAATAAGTAAATGAAACTTGAGTTAAAGTAAACCAAATCACTAACTATCGATCTTAGAAATGAACTAAGGTTTCTCTCCGAATGAACCCTTAAGTTCTATACTTGGAATCCTTGAAATTCCATGTATTGACATCCAGGTGAATAACCAATTACAAAGATCGATACTTAGCCCAATTAAACTGTGAATAATTCACCCATTAACATATGCGCCATGTGATTGGGGACAAAAGAGCTAATGCATGTGTTTGATATCTATATAGTAGCTAAAACACTCTAATACAGTGAAAGCCAACTTTGGTTACTACTTGTTTAGTTACTTATACTATTTATAGTTGCTATCCACTAAGCATCTAGCATATTTGTTTGATTTCCCTATAAATGAACTAATTAAGGGGGAATGCCTTATAATCACAAGTATGGTTATTGTATTGCAAGATCTTGCATTATAAGAAAGCCATCAGTGTTATATGGACACTTGAAAGGCTAGTAGGAGGTGATTTCCTATGTGATGTTATCTTACCCTCACCTCTAGAAACTACTATGCATCGAAAGGTGCTGTTCTTTGATTAAGGCCTTTTGTCCCACTTAAGTGTAGCTATGGAATAAAGATAGTACTAAGTTACTCGAGTTAACTGCTTGGGGATAGGAAGGACTCTATGAGAGCTCTACCATGTATGCGAGGTTACCACTGATTGGCCCTTATATTGATTCACCAACAAATTATAAGTCTAAAACTTGAGTCTAATGTGTGGAATTCGTCTCCAACCCTTACAATCAAAGGGATTGTAAATTTGATTCTTTTATGATTATTGAATTGATCATAGATGTTGCATTTTATAATATTTGATTCTTGCATAGCACTTAATTGTTATGATAACTTTCTTGTTTATTATTTGTTAGATGTTATGAGGGATCTTCGCTCACTAAGCGATCGGATGCTCATAATCCTATAGTTTTCCTCGTTTTAGGATTAACTCTAGTACAACCTAGTAAGTTGTACCCTATAAGAAGTACTTACTAGGACTTGGGAATCTAGTCAAATTGAGGTGATAGGAAGGAAAAAGAAAATTGTATCATTATTATTACAAGTCTAGGTGTATAGGTTTACGTAGGTGTATGATTTATTCCATAGTAGACAAGAGTAGGATAGACTTTAAATTAAATTCATGAACTGAAAGTTGAATGATAGTTTCTGGAATGTTATGTATTTCTTGATGTATGACTTAAAGCAAGGAAATGTCTTAGCTATTATTATTATTATCTAGAGTTAATCCCCTTAGTCCTTAGAGTATGTTAAGGATGATGGGCCTTATTTTTACTTAAATATAGATACTCTCCTGAGTAGTAGCTAGATCCTAATTTAATATTGTCATGTATAAAATATGGATATTGGTGGGTTTAGCTTCTATGCTTTATTACATAAGCTTATTAGTCCATTGGATTAACTCATGGTGAGATATAGCTATGTGTGAGTTAGTGATGTGAGGTAAATATACTTATCAAATTTTGTACTATAGTGGATTAAATATGAATATCATCCTATAAAGATTACAAGTATTAATACTAACCTACATCCTATTATCTAATCAATAAATTGTAAAGATTAATTGATTTAAATCCTATAAATATGTATTAACTAATAAAATAAAGATTAAATTGAAATAAGAAGAGTAAAATAGATTATAATTAAGTTCTAATAGTAAAACAAGTATCTAAACTTTGTTTCCCCTAGGATTTATTTTGTAACATCAACAAAATTCATTCAAGTCCTTCTTTAATTTCATTGACTAGGAGAATTCCTAAATTAGTTTAATAACTTTCTCAGCTTATTAACCCTAATATTAAAAATACTTATCTAAATTTATTCATAATAGCATATTTCAAAATTTGTATTAAAAATAATGAATTCCGTAAAAATAAATTAATCAATTATGGAAGAATTATGTAACTTATCTCTAAGATTATATCAATTTTCTTCAAACATGTTAAACCTAATTACACACCAGATTTTTCAATTATAATGTATAATATCAAATAATTAGAATAATACCCTAAAATATTAATTTAAACAAAATAAAGAACACATGCATGAATCAAGAAATCAAAGAATTCATTAAATAGTAACAAACCCAATATATAATAATCCTAAGATTTACAAATCTAGATACTAAGAAAATTAAGCTCTAATCATGTTAAAAATAGAAATTCTCAATGATGTAAGAGCATACATCATCAACAAAATCAAAGAAAACCTGAATTCTTAAAAGTACAAAAAAATAATCCTCTATTCTCTTAAAGAACCCTAGAACAAAAAAAAAAAAAAAAAACATCTTCTAAAAGTTATCAGGTCGGGTCTCTCTTGTCCTTTATATAGTGGGCATCAAAAACTCTATTTTTAGGCGAACATGCTATCTAACATGATCGTGCTTCAGGTCATGTCAAAATGGTTGATCAAAAACTTGAAAAAGTGGACACTACAGTTAACACGACCTAGACACAGTCATGTTTAGAGGTCGTGTCTAAACCGTAATTAAAAATCATTATTTCCGAGAGATACATGACTAATAAACACTCGGTCGTGTCTAACCCTTGTGTAACTCTCAACTTTTATTTCTTTAAGCTTCAATTTTCAACATGATCTTGACATAGTCATGCTTATTGCTCATATCTATCTTTAAAATTCAAACTTTTTCTATTTAGCTCCAAATTGAGTAAAATTGGATTTATTTTCTTTTTTTTTTAATTCAATTACCATTAAAGACATAAATCAAAATATTACTCAATTAAAATTTAAATTCTTCAAAAACACACAAAAATAAGAAAAAAAATACTTTAAATCTTACTTAATATATATATATATATATATATATATATATTATATCTAATTAAGCATTTGTCAGTAATTGAAGTATTAGAGACAACAATAGAGGTTGTTTGGGATTTCATAGTGTGCCTGGTAGGGGTTGTCACAATGAGGGTATGTAGTAAGGCATGACATGTGTGTGCGTGTGTGTTTATAAATAAAATCTATATGTAAGTAAAGCATAAGTATGTTATTTCAATATATGAGCTAATGCATATAACATATGTATCTAGATTATATTTGCTATATATAATATATACTCTTAGTTATTTTAACATTAAACATGTTTGCAAGTTGAACCCAAAATCTTTTATAAGATTTATTTTAATAAATGGATTTATCGAAGTTGGATACAAATTTTGTCATATTTAAACAAGTAATGATCGATTGTATCTTATGTTAATTTTTTCTATGCATAAATCCGTTAATAATCATATTATATCATATCTAAATTCA
The DNA here is from genome assembly GCA_037954665.1 of Laguncularia racemosa. Classification (NCBI taxonomy): domain Eukaryota; kingdom Viridiplantae; phylum Streptophyta; class Magnoliopsida; order Myrtales; family Combretaceae; genus Laguncularia; species Laguncularia racemosa. The sequence goes on from JBBMOL010002928.1 coordinate 3,939, forward strand.
TGGATTGTGTCCTAAATTAGCAACCCTACTTCTATGTCTCGAGGTCTCATGAAATACTAGAGACCAAACTAGTTTATAAAACACATGATTGGTGTTTTGTAGAAAAAATTGGTTTAGCTTTTGCAACATGGATGGCGAAGTATGAATGGTGGACATGGGCTTAGTAATCTTTTAATGTCCCCATAAAAGGAAAAGAAAAAAAAAAGAAAAAAACCGGAGTTACTACTTTAATTAACTGATAAATGGTTATTGATTTGTCCGGTTTTGATTGAACCATCCGATGGACAGAATACGTTAGTGACCAACTCAACTTTTTATTCAAGTATGGATGACAGCCTATTGACTGTTAAAACTAAGTATCTATATATATATATATATATTCGACATTCATTTAAACTAGAAGTTCATGGATACGTGTTTAATGCATCAAAAATAAAAGAAATCGAAAATAATAATCATAAAATCATTGTATTGATTGCTCATAGGATTAATAGATTAATACAAGTTAATTTTTTCTAATTTTTTTATTTGCATGCTATAAAATTTGTGGGATTTGTTGATGGTATTTGCTTTGTAATAAAACATGGTTAAACGAAACTATGATTGTCTCTAGTTTATATATATATCTCACTTAGATATAGATAAACCAAGCTATGACGTCAATTTGTCTGTCTGCAGTCTCGAACTTAAACCCAAAATTTTATCGAAAGGTGAGTGAATGGGCTCCATATCTTCCGGAAAGTCAGCATCATTCTGCATCTTCTTGACTTTATTCCACTCTCTTTAAACGCACACTATCCATTTTATAAAAAAAAAAAAAAAAAAATAGGCCAAGTAGGATACTTTTATCACAAAAGATATGAAGGAAAAAAAAAAGAGCCACGAAAAGGTAAAAAGCAAAAGCCTAGTGGTGGAAAAACCTGCTTTCGAGAATCTTCAGCCTGTGAAAGTTCCTTTTAGCAGTTTAAGCGGCGTAGAAGTTAAGTCCATGTAGAAACATTTTATGATAAATACTGAAAGTGATTTTGGCTCAAAGTAGATAGCTTTTGATGGACATCATGCTACTTTCTTGCCTGTAAAGACCATTGTAGATACTATTTTTTAGATTAAAAGGACATAAACATCCTTAGTTTTCAATTTTCTCGTCCGTGTTTAGTGGATTTAGTATGTGGGGGGTTTCTTTTTCTTTTCGTTAAAGCTGATTAAAGACAGTTTCTTGAGCCCAATTTCTTTTTTCCCTAGCATATATGTTGTAAACACCATATTTTTACCTTAATGATCAATAATAATAAAAAATAATTAATTTCCAATTTTTTCTATTTTTCCTCTAATTTAGCAAAAATAAAAAAAAATGTTAAAAAAATAAAAATAAATAAGAAAATACATTAATTTTGGAAAATAATTATAAAAAATGGCAATAAAAAGGATTAAATAATTTTTACAAATTTTTAAAATTCCAAAAAATACAAAAAAATAAAAAAATCGCATTGCATATATGCAAATTGCGAAAATAATAAAATCGCGAAAGTGGGCTAGCTCATTTGGTCCGGACCAGGGTCAGGTGCGCAGGGAGTGGGCTCAGTCAAGGGTTCGAAAGGCAGGAGAAGCAGAATCCACGTTTTGCAAAATTTTTCTCTACCTGGGACACGTGTCAACATCCGATGGCCGGGGCGAACGCACGCGCCGGGTGCGTGATCGTCTTCAACCTCTATCCGAGATCACCGGCGAGGAGAAAAATCCGAATTTTGGCCTTTTTAATTCGATTTTTTTGCACAAATCCAACAGATCTTCAACAGAAATGAGATAAACATCATCCAATAGGAATCAAATCGCAACAAATAGATTGGATTTGCACAAATCGGAGATGGGTTTTTAACTGCAAATCCGATTTACTTCAATCGAAGGAAATTTGAGCTTATCCAGCTCAATTTCTTATCCTATAAAAACACGGATCAAAAGTGAGAAAAAGAGAGCAAAAAGAGAGAATCGAAGCCTCATCGGAGTTCTTCAAACCGCAACCACTGAGCAAGCATTGAGCACCACCAGGAGGCTTTTTTGAAGCAAACCACCGCCATAGTTGAGTTCCTCACCCCGAAAACCTAGGAATCGACACCTCAATTGCTTCGAAAGGCCACCGGAACACCGTCAACGAGCGTCCCCAGCCGTCGCGTTCGACCGACCCGATCCGCTTCGACCCGACCGCGCATCGACCCAAATCCAAGGTAAGTTGGATTTTTCGATTTTTTTTGTATTTATTTACTTATTGTTATTTATAATTCGAAAAAATAGAAAAATGTTAGAAATTAGATTTTTTTAGGATTTGATTTAGTATAAATAATAAAAATAAGAATAATAATTATAATAATTAATAATAAAAATGTGAAAATTTGTAAGAAAATAATAAAAATATTAAAAATAATAAAAAAAGTTTAGATTTTAAAATAGGATAGATAAAAAAAATCTAGGAGAAATTTTTCAATAAAAATTATAAAACTTATGAAAAGTTAATAAAATTATAAAAAAAAATTAATAAAATTAATAAAAGATTGAATAAAAATTATAATAGTAGAAGTGAGTTGAAAATAGAAAAATGGAATTTTTATCACTTAGAAAAATCATTTTCTTAAATTAAATCCAAAATTGTTTTTTTCCTTAAAATATTATTTTCAAATCAAATTATCAAGCTAGGGCTTAGATTTTTTTTAGAAAAAATCCTAAAATGGTAAAAACATAAATCAAAAGAAATTTCATAATTAAAAATTCACAAACACACTAAAGTTTTTTTCAAGAAAAGCGAACTACGGCAAGTTTGATCCTGAATAGCAGGTACGTAGGTACCCATTTGGGGCACCTAAAAAGGAATAAAAATCATTTTCTCAAAATAGGTTATTCAAGAATAGAATAAAAAGACAACAAAAAATAAAATAAAAGACATTCTAGATATAGTAGATTTTAGGAGATAGGTGGTAACCTTAGGGTTTTAATAGGTTAGCCTCCGAACTTAAAAACTCTGGTTTTCCCCTTTCTCTTTCACAAAAAAACGAGAGAGGAAACCACGTTGCACTAGTGGTCCAAATTAGGATTGATCTGCTCAATTAATCTTAATTCAATCTTTCCCAACAACAGTTGGGTGGCGACTCCAAAACAAAACGAAATTTCCTAACTCAAGTCAAGGATCTACATTAGATGAGCATAGGGTCTAGTATAAATCGGATTAGGAATGGAAAATAAAAAATTAGACTTGACAGAGATGGCGACTCCACTAGGGATCTCTCTCCAATAGGTAGCCACCTGAATCTCCTCAGATTGCTCCTTTTTAAGAAATGTCTTTTGATTATTGCTCTGTTGCTAACTTTAAGGGATTTAGCTAATTTATGTTCAGCTATTTACATTTTGTTGGGTCTGCATGCATACAATTGTGTGAATAGATACGGTCAAACTCGGGTCGTCTTAGGGCCCTAAGACGGGGGGCCATTGTGTAGGTTTCGGGCGTTAATTGATATGATCACCATTCGGGACCGATTAAGCTACCCCACCCAATGCTTTGATATGGCTTGAGATCCATTTCTCCCGAGAATGCAGGAGGCTATAGAGATTGGGGACCAGTTAGAAACCTACTATTTGCATACATACGTCATAGGCTGCCAATTGATGATGATGTAATATTTTTGTTCATGGAGTTCAGATCATTTCCCTGTAATGTTATCATAGTTCTGGTTGTAATTAGGAAATTTCTATTGTAATAGATGGCTAATACTACAGTCGACCGCCTCCTCACAAAGAAATCCGAATGTGCAAACCTTTGGATCCGAAATTGGTATTAAAACTGGTTCACCCTATATAACCCAGAGGAGCAGGCCTTCATCCAGTAGAAATAGGGCCCATCCTCTCACTGATGAGATGGAAATGAACTTGCCCTTAGTACGGGCCATGCTCCACCTATGGGAAATAGAGCCCGCGGCTTTCTTCATCGGGCCACATGAGATTACTCCTATCTGGAAGAGTACACCCAGCTGCTACAGGTCCAACACTAACCAACAAGTCTATGTACCAGACCTTGGAGGCGGGCCACCGGTATTTTCAGCAGTCTCTTGGGTATCCGCAAACAGCAATCAACAAAGCCTTAGCAGACTGTAATGGATACTGCATACGGATGGACGAGTTGGAAGCCTGGTTCATTGCTCGAGAAGACAATGGGGACAGGAAGACATATTATGTGGGGACCCCAAGACCTATAGACAAGAAGGGTGAATGCTTTCATCCTGACAGCTTTCGCCACCATACTATTCCCCACCGAAACTTTCTTATGTCCACTACCGAGTTGCAGAATGGTGACCCAATTCCTGGAAGGGAGATCTTACATCCCAGCTCTATTGGCTGAATAGATCCGGAACTTAACTTTGTCAAGAAAAAAGGGCCACGGTGATCCTCCGCTCAAATATCAACCTTATATGATATGGTTGTAAGCCACCTCAAGTGTTTCAGGCTGAACATGGTCGGAAAACCTTGGCCCAACAAGTGGATCTCTTGGACTCATGCATAGAGAGGATAAAGCTACCCGACGACCTTACCAGCCACAGTTGGGTGAGAGTGCTTAGAAGTTCAATGCTGATGACTTTCTGTGGACAGCCAGATGGAGTTGCTGCGACAAATTATTTAACCTTGCAGTAACTTCAAGCCGTGCCTCTGATCAGAATCAGTGGATGTATAAGTTATCACCCCAACTCGGTGGTGGTCCACCAGTTCGGACTATTCAAGACATAGTTTTCGGGCTCTCGCTGGAGATAGTCACATTTCGAGTACCAAGACCAACTTACTAGTGGCTGAAAAATTTGCTAAGCTGGTAGAGGTCAAAGCACTTTGGGAAGCTAGAATCGAAGCTCGAATGTAAACCTTGGAGAGCTAGACGGCGAAGTGGGAAAAGATCGAGCCACCAGGGAGTTCGTAATCCACCAGCTGTATCAAACAGGAGAAAGAGCATACCGGGTCCTAGATGTTACCCAACTGAGGCCAGACAAGGTAATCCGGAGTTGGAAATCTACCTAGAGCAGGTTGGGGCCCGGATGGAGGTATATTTTGAGGCTACAGATTATAAAAAGGACATCTGGAAAGGTCGATTCAAGGATCCAACCAAAGAAACAAACCTTAAAGCTCAGTTGGAGAAGAGCCCAAGCCAAAGTCAAAGAATTAGAAGCTGTCATCAACGGGAAGCCTGAGTCTCCACAACAGAAGAACAAGAAAGCTAGGAAATAGATTATCATTATACTCTTTTGTTTGTTTTAAGTATCAGACTCCAAAAGTTTTCAATATTAAAAATTAGTTTCAATATTACTCATCAATCAATTGTGGCCCCTTTTTATTTTTAGCCCGTGTGACAATGCATCACATTTGCATACATTATACTAAAAGAAAAGCACGTCAGGTATCAAAATAGCTTCTAAACAACCGAACCCTCCTAGGAAGGCCCAATTTTCACACATTCAAGAGCAAAAATGGCAAACAGTAGCGACAACTGCAACAAGCAAGTGCTGATTGCTGCTTCAGACTCTAAGACCGTATCCCTGGAACAAACGGTCCAACAGTTAGCTGCACAAGTTCACCCTCACTGAAAGCCATTAGCCTCCTTCGTACCACCCACGACTCAAGAAGAGCATTCGGGGGCCATAAAAGGAAGGCAGTGGAGGGCAGCCTCCAAGAATATGAAGAAATCAATTCCCACCTCAACCAGCCTTTGAGTATGAGCCGAGAATCAACCAGGGTCCAACCTTAATGACCTGAAAAAAGAGATGGAGGAGAGACAGAAAGGATGGAAAAAAGACTCTTCCAACAGTTAGCTGACAAGATGAAAACAATATGAGGGCCTGACGGTTTCGAGCAAGCGAATCACCAATCTGCCAGCATACGGGGAAGAGGTGTACCTTGATAATTCAAAACCCTGGATTTGAGAAGTATGATGGTACTGGATGCCCCAAAATGCACACAAGGCTATACACCGGAAGATGAGCAAGTATGCTCAATATGACCAACTGATGATCCAGACCTTCCGGATAGCCTTACAGGTCTGCATTAGTCTGGTATGCCCACCTGGATTTCAATCAGGTCAAACACCTGGAAAGGCTTGTCTATGGCTTTTTATGACCAATATAAGTTCAATATCGAAGTCGCCCCTCGTGATTGATTTAGGGAGTCTTCGAAAGAGACACGCTGAGCCTTTCAAAGAGTATGCTTAGTTTGGAGAGTCAAGCAACCATGATAGCAACCCCAATTTCTGAGAAAGAGTTGACATCCATATTCGTCAACACTTTAGACAAGACCTACTTCTCACATCTGGTGGGCAGACATCGTCTAGTTTTGCAAAAGTGATAGCTGCAGGGTGCCGGATTGAAGCGCCATCACATAGGCAGACTCCAAGCAATGGATCCTCCCAGGGTCACACCAGCACAAAGGCCCTTGAGAGGCAATAGAGCCAAGGAGTCTACAGTTAACACAGTTAACTCCAGTAAAGCAGACAAAGCTGGAACTCGTGTGACATCCAGACCACGAGTACCTCAGCCAGCACTCCATAGAAAATCACCCCAGGCTACTAGGGTCCGAGACAGTTCACTCCATTCGATCCCGCTCAGCCAGGTCTTTGGCTCGGCTTCAAGCGGATAACTTGATCAGCTTTGAAATCCCAAACGACTGGTACAAGCCCAGAAACTTTGACTCAAGCCTCAAATGCGACTATCATATCGGCCAAGAGGGGCATTCTATAAACCGATGCAGAGGCTCCGACACAAAATCCAGGATTTAATCGACGCCGGAATTGTGCAGTGGATTTTGTTAACACCCCAGCACCAATGTCAACACCAATCCGCTGCCTAATTCATAAGCCCACCATCATATGATCACATCTGAAGAGTCGGTCCTAAAGAAGCCTCTAAGCAAAAGGCGACGGACCAGCAGAAAGGCATTCTCGCCAAGCCCTAGAGAAAACCCCAAGTCACATATCAAAAAGAGATGGTTAGCTAGAGACCCAACAGTCGGCACCTAGGAGAATCGCATGGGAGATTCGAGTACCTGGTGAATACTCTTATACCCAACTGTATATGGGCGCCTAACGGATGGGGGGGCCGAGTTTGAAAAGAGGACAACCCGCCAAAGGAAGGGGAGAATCTGTAAACATGATTAATTCAAATCAAAAGCCAAGAGTCATAAAAGCTATGAGGGACAGCCAACTGAGATCAAATCCGAAGAAGAGATATGTGTTCAATGTCTCAATACTTGCAGAGAGGTATAAGGTCGCACCGTTTGACTATCAAGCCCTCAAGCAAGAGCAACCCCCTATAGTAGGAGGAATCACTCGATCTGGGAGGGTATATGACCCGAAATATAAATATCTCATTGAAGAGTCCAACACGGAGAAAGGAGAGGAAGAAGAAGAGGGGCTCACTGCATTTTACAAAAATGGTTAAAGCGAGTGAATATAAGATCATGGAACAACTAAACAAGGTTCTAACACAAATATCACTCATGGCTCCTTACAGCCTCTAAGCCCATAGGGAAGCACTCTTCAAAGTGCTCAAACATATTCAAGTCCCAAAAGGCATCTCTACAGACAAAATAAGTTACGTGGCGATTCTATTTTCACCATGGACCAATATCTTTCTCCCCGAAGAGCTAGGAGAGGATGGAGACCAACATACAAAAACCACTATTCATAGTGGTAAAGTGTAACGACACGATTGTCTCCCAAGAACTCATCGATAACGGGTCATCCTCAATGTTTGCCCCACTGGCTACCCTCGACTATTGGCGGTCGATCCAAGCAATATTAAACCTAGCTCAACGGTGGTTAGGGCTTTTGACGGGTCGAAAGAGACATAGCAGGGGAAATAAACCTGCCGGTGGAGATTGGCCCGCAGGTGTTTACACATCTTTTCAAGTCCTCGACATCCCAAGATCTTTCAACTACTCTTGGAAGGCCTTGGATACGTACTGCTGGAGCTATACCTCCAGTCTCCATCAAAGGGTCAAATTTATTACAATGGGCAGATAGTCACTGTGCGGGCGAGCAGGATTATGCCATCTACAAAGAAACCGCCATACCATGGATTGGGGATGATGGTTCGAGACCTCGGTCTCCAGATATTCAACGAGGTGAATAATGATCAGCAAGGAGGGCCATCAGTTTAAGGAGGGGCAGCAAGGGACGTTTGGATTGGGTACGTTCCTACAACTGGGAAGAAGCACAGCCAGAGGGTGTCAAAGGCAGGATGAAAGAGAAGCCAAGCAACACCTCGATGCGCATTCTACCCCTCCGAATCTTCAAAAAAGCCAACTATCATTCAAAACCCAAAGGGGATAAGCGAAGATGACGTCAGCAATGGGAGCCCAACCCCTCGCACGTTCCGAACAGCATCCAGCTCTCAATAATTGGTTCTGTTATCCTATTGATGCTCTAGGTACACTCAAAGATAGAGAACGATTGTTAGAAAAATTTTATTGAGACTCCTTTTATAATTCAATTACAATTTGTCTTACTTATATGTATCTGCTTTTATTTTACTTCACCTAGATCTCTACCATCGACATCAGGACATTTCGCGCAGGTAGAAATAAAAACGTTGATATCGTTCCCAACTCTACTGGGTCAGTTGTTGGAAGCGATATCCATAACCACGAATAATACAAGAAAATTGGCAAAAACATGAACAGAGTGGAATTTCAATCGACGAGCTGGTGGAGATAGTAAATCTAGGAAGCATTGAAAAACCTAAAAAACCTCAAAATCGGGACCAGTTTAAATGCCGAGCAAAAATGCGAAATGACTGAGTTGTTGACTGAATATGTAGATGTGTTCGCCTAGTCATATGGTGACATGCCAGGACTAGACCAATCAATAGCGGTTCATAGGCTTCCCACAAGGGAAAATTTCAAACCTAAAAAACAGAAATTGAGAAGATTTAGGCGTGACATATTACTAAAGATCAAAGAAGAAGTCAAGAAACTGCTAGAAGTATAGTTCATCGAAGTGTCCGATTACCTAGAAAGGGTAGCAAATATAGTCCCCGTTATGAAAAAGAATGGAAAAGTACGCGTATGCGTAGACTTCCGGGACTTAAACTAAGCTACACCATAGGATAACTTCCCCCTACCTCACATTGATGTTCTGGTAGACAACACTGCAGGAAACCGTCTTTTCTCATTCATGGACGGTTTTCTCAGGATATAATCAAATAAAAATAGCTGAAGAAGATAAAACCAAAATGACTTCATCACAACATAGGGAACTTTCTGTTACAAAGTCATGCCTTTCGGTTTGAAAAACGCCAGGGCAACATATCAGAGAGCCATGGTCACGATACTTCATGACATAATACATCGAGAAGTCGAAGTATACGTCGACGATTGATAGCCAAGTCTAAAGAAGAAGAAAGCCATACAGATATCCTGAGAAAATTGTTTAAATGATTGAGAAAATTCTAGCTCAAGTTAAATCCGGAGAAGTGCACTATCGGGGTCACAACGGGCAAATGTTAGGGTTTGTCATAAGCCGGGAAGGCATTAAATCGACCCAGACAAAGTAAAGTCTATATTAGAGGTACCTTCTCCACACACTGTCAAAGAAGTAAGAAGTTTGCTGGGAAGGTTAAATTACATAGCTCGTTTTATCTCACAACTCACAAATAAGTGCGGCCACTATTCCGTCTGTTGAAAAAGAATGCCGCAGTAAAATGGGACGACGAATGAGAGAAGCATTCAGGACGATCAAAGACTATCTCATAAAACCTCCAGTCTTGATAGTCCGAAGTAAGGGAAACCCTTATTCTTATACTCACGATACTCCTGAATCCATAGGATGCGTTTGGGGCAAAAAGATGAAGAGGGAAGAGAGCGTTCCATATATATTACTTAAGCAAGAAATTCACAGACGGGGAACAGAGGTATTCAAAAGTAGAGAGGACCTGCTGTGCTCTAATTTGGGTTATGCACCGATTGAGGCAATATACCATTTACTATCATATTGAGCTGCTGACAAGACATGATCTCCTGAAATACCTGGCGAAGAAACCTGTTTTGATAGGAAGAATCTCTAAATGGCAAATGCTCTTATCAGAGTTTGATATCACATATATAAATCAAAACTCGATGAAAGGGCAATCTTTAGCCGACCAATTAGCAGAGCACCCTGTCGAGGGGAATTCCAAGAGCCACAAGTTCAATTCCCTGATGAAAATATTTAACAGTGGAAGGTACACCAGTAGAAGACCGTGGGACAGAACAGAACCCTAAGTGGAAAATGTTCTTCGATGGAGCTGCCAATGATTCGGTTGTGGGATCGGGGCAGTGTTGATATCCCTAGACGGAACACAATTCCTTGCAGCAAACAGACTCACATTTCCATATACCAATAATATCGCGGAATATGAGGCATGCATCCTCGGCCTCAAATTGGCTTGCCATATGGAAATCTGTGAATTAGAGTTACGGAGATTCATCACTTATCATACTACAGACAAGAGGGGAATACAAGACTAAAGACCCCAAACGGGTACCATACCATCACATTTGATAGAGCTAATAGAAGAATTTAAGGCAATCACTTTCACATACGTCCCAAGAAATCAGAATCAGTTTGCAAATGCACTCGCCACACTAGCATCTATGATCCAAATAACAGGGGGAGCCGAAGTTCAACCGATGAAAATAGACATCGAAAATCGGCCCGCCTACTATTTAGCAATTGAAAAAGCACAAGATGACAAGCCCTGGTATCACGACATCAAAACTTTTCTCCAAGAAAGCAAATACCCCGAAATGGCTAGTAAGAATGACTAGAGAACACTCAGAAGGTTAGTAAGTCATTTCTTATTAAGTGGGTCTATACTTTACAAAAGATCGTCTGATACCACCTTGCTAAGATGTGTGGATAAAAATGAAGCATGCAAACTGATGAAAGAAGTACATGAAGGGGTATGTGGATTTCATATGAACGGCTACATGTTGGCTCGAAAAATCATGAGGTTATGATACTATGGCTAACCATAGAATTAGATTGCATAAAATATGTCAAGCACTGTCATTTATGTCAAGTGTACGCAAACCGGATAAATGCTCCACCCAACAAGCTACACTGTTGTCAGCACCATGGCCTTTCTCCATGAGGGGGATTGACATAATCGGCCCAATCACTTCGACAGCATCTAATGGCCACAGATTTATATTGGTAGCAATTGATTACTTCACCAAGTGGATAGAAGCTTCATCATATGCCAATGTCACAAAAGGGGTAATAGTCCATTTCTTGAAAGGGACATAATAGCTCGATATGGAGTTCCTAAATCCATCATCACCGACAACGGTACCAATCTTAATAACAAGTCGATGATAGGTTTATGTCAACAATTCCACATAAACCATAGAAATCAACTCCCTACCGACCTCAGATGAATGAGGCAGTAGAAGCAGCTAACAAGAATATCAAAAAGATCATCGAAAAATGACAACAACTTACAAAGATTGGCACGAGATGTTGCCGTTTGCTCTCATGGCTTATAAGACTTCAATAAGAACATCTACTGGAGCTACCCCATATTCATTGGTATATGGTACCGAAGCAATGCTACCAGTCGAGGTCGAAATACCATCATTTAGAATTCTGTCAGAAACTCAGTTAACTGAATCAAACTGGGTAAAGAAGAGGCTTGATCAGCTGAATCTGGTTGATGAAAAAAGACTCACTGCACTATGTCATGGCAGTGTTACCAACAAAGGATGGCCCGAGCATTTAACAAGAAGATGAGGCCTCGATACTTCAAAGAAGGAGATCTGGTGCTAAAGAAAGTTCTCCCGAATGCCCAAGACTCCAGAGGAAAATTTACCCCAAATTATGAGGGTCCGTATGTGATATAAAAGGTGTTGTCAGGAGGAGCTCTCATATTAACTCAAATGGATGGTCCGGAATTGAGAGACCCCACCAATGCAGATGCTGTTAAGATGTACTATCCTTAGGCAAGGGGATTGAATTTTGCCAATGTTTATGAAAGCCAATACTCAATACAAGTTTCGTTGAGTCAGTTTTTATTTTTTACAAGCAAAGTTAATGTTTCTGAATGGTCGATAATTCCAACCAATTCTCATTACAACAAACATTCCTAAACACATTACCCATCACTTCACTAATGAATGATAAACATTGAAATGATATGAATCTCAATAAATTTTGTAATACAATTCTATCTACTTTTGAGCATTAAAACCTGGTGCATTAGTAGGATACACTAACATCAAAAAGAGTCATGCGCACAAGAAAGAAAGCGCATCCAGATCTTCAGCCCCATGTCAAAGTAAGAATAAGCAAAGTAGAAGCAAACCAGCACGAAGGTTCGGTTGTTTGGTTGCTATCCACGTAAATTGGCGAACATGTTAAAATAAATAACTATCATCCGCATATCATGAAAACATCAAATCATTTAGCTCAGTCAGTAAAAGTATGTTCAAAAGCATAAGGTTAGTCAGCCTACATTGGGGCACTCGCTTAAACATCCTCTCTTAAGGTCAGCCCATAGGGGTACCTTTCGAGACACTTTATCATAGGTTAGTCAACCATAAAGGGGCACTTTCCTAAACTTCATCTCTCAGGGTTAGCCCATAGGGGTACCCTTTCGAGACATATTGTTATAGGTTAGTCAGCCCACATTGGGGCACTCGCCTAAGCATCCTCTATTAGGGTCAGCCTACAAAGGGCACCTTTTTGAGACGTTTCTCTATGCCATAGGGCACTTTCCTAAATATCTCGTATCACGGTCAGCCTGTAGAGACACCTTTCGAGACATTTCTCCCCCAGGGTTATGAGTCGAAGAAGACACTTCTCGCTATAGGTTAGTCAGCCCACAATGGGGCACTTTCCCAAACATACCTTCAAAAATGTCAGCCCATAGGGGCACCTTTGAGGCATATCCTCTCGCTATAAGTCAGTTAGCCCGCGAAGGGGCACTTTCCATGATACCTTTTCCTAAAGTTAGCTCACCATAGCACTTTTCGAATCCATCAATTAGGTAGCTCAGAGAGCACTTTTCGAATTTATCGATTAGTTAGCTTAGAGGAGCACTTTCGAATCCATCGATCAGTTAGCTCAGAGGAGCACTTTTTGAATCCATCGATCAGTTAGCTCAGAGGAGCAATTTTTGAATCCATCGATTAGTCAACTCAGAGGAGCACTTTTCGAATCTATTGATCAGTTAGCTTAGAGGAGCACTTTTCGAATCCATCGATCAATTAACTTAGAGGATCACTTTTCGAATCATCGATTAGTTACTCTCAGAGGAGCACTTTTCGACTCTATCAATTAGTCAGCTCGTAGAAGCACTTTTCAAATTGTCGATAACCGATTAGTCAGCTCATAAGAGCACTCTTCGAAGGATTTTCCTAAAGTCGCTAGTCTAATCAGATGCTTCTGTTGACAGGTGGCCAGCTCATAAGAGCGCTTCCTAAGACAATCTTCTCTTCAAGGTTGCTAGTCCGATAAGATGCTTCCTATCATCAGCTATTCCACTTACAATAAACACACCCCTAAACAATTCTTGAGATTGTTCCTATCGCCAATTAGTCAGCCCATGAGCACTTTTTGGAAGATACATTACTCTAGATTGTTAAGACCATTTCCTAAGCAATACCAACCATCAAAAAATACTTGTAGGATTATTAGCTAGTGGAGCATTTTCCTACTAGAGAATCAATTCCAAATAACCAGCCAAACCAAGGCGTTATCCATTTAATCAAGAGGCCAAAAATGGCGTCTTTCTTGTCTTTGTAGTTAAGTTTTTCAAACTTTACTACAAAAAGGGGCAACTGTAAACACCCTATTTTTGCCCTAATGATCAATAATAAAAAATAATTAATTTCAATTTTTTCTAATTTTTTCCATTTTTCCTCTAATTTAGCAAAAATAGGAAAAATGTTATAAAAAAATAAAAATAAATAGGAAAATACATCAATTTTGAAAATAATTGCAGAATGGCAATAAAAAGGATTAAATAATTTTTACAAATTTTGAAATTCCAAAAAAATAAAAAAAATCGCATTGCATAAATGCAAATATCGAAAATAATAAATCGCGAAAGTGGGCTAGCTCAGCTAGTCCGGACCAGGGTTAGGCGCGCACAGGAGTGGGCTCGGTCAGGGGTTCGAAACGCTAGAGAAGTAGAATCCGCGTTTTGCGAAATTTTTCTCTGCCTGGGACACGTGTCAACATCTGATTGGCCGAGACGAATGCACACACCGGGCGCGTGATCGTCTTCAACCTCTATCCGAGATCGTTGGCGAGGAGAAAAATCCAAATTTCGGCCATTTTGATTCGATTTTTTGCACAAATCCAACAGATCTTCAACAGAAATAAGATAAACATCATCCAATAGGAATCAAATCGCAACAAATCGATTGGATTTGCACAAATCGGAGATGGGTTTTTTAATCGCAAATCCGATTTGCTTCAATTGGTGGAAATCCAAGCTTATCCAGCTCAATTTCTTACGCCTATAAATAGAGGATGAAGTGGAGAGGCAGAAACACGGATCAAAAGTGAGAAAAGAGAGGAAAAAGAGAGAATCGAAGCCTCGCTAGAGTTCTTCAAACCACAACCACCGAGCAAGTGTCGAGCAGCCACCGGGAGGCGTTTCTAAGCAAACCACTGCCACAGTTGAGTTCCTCACACCCCGAAAACCTAGGAATCAACACCTCAATCGCTTCGAAAGGCCATCGGAACGCCGTCAACGAGCGTCCTCAACCGCTGCGTCCAACCAACCCGACCCGATACTGATACAAATCGATTAGCTCTGATGCCAAACTAATACAAAATCGGTTTGCTCGGATTCCTAACTGATACGAACCACGCCAATGTGTGACGAAACCCAATACCAATACGTTCGGAATTCGCTACCTAAGATGCTAAACACACTCAAGTGGAAACCGCGATCCGTTGTCTATAAGCGAGACAAGAACCTTGATATAATATGAAGACACCACAATCGGATGAAAGACCGATTGATAAGTCAGATGAACGCTATGGAAGAAAAATCCGATAAGTTCTAGATTAATTCTTTAAAGAACCAAGAGAGAATTCTCTCAAAGTGTTTTTCAAACTTTAATGTTGTGTATATTCTATATTCCATCTGTTCTAAACCCTAGGAGCTTTATACTAGGTTTACAATTCGTAACAATAAAGCCCAAAACGACATCACTTCAATAAGTTGCGTAAAAATAACAAAAACAAGACATGAAGGCCGGCGGTGTGGACATGAAGGCCGGCGGCCTTGAGCCGGCGTTGGAGACATTACACAGCCGTTACTTCTAGACTTGTATCTTTCTGTGGATTTTCTTGACACCATACACGGCTGTGCCTTTTAGCTGTGTATATGGCCGTGTATGATTCTGTGTAACCTTCAGACTCCTACACGGCCGTGCCTTGAAAAGACACGCTCTCATCAACCCGTATCCTTTATGACTTGTACAAGAGCAAGGCCTTCCATGGTTGTTCCAATCCTCTCTAACTTCATGATTGCTCCAATCCTTTCGGCTTCATGGACATCCTTTATCAACCCGTTAAGTGCTTCCTTGAATCGTTTCGCTCGATTTCTCGTAATCGTTCCAGGTGGCACTTCAAGAGGATCCACATTCCATCTTCTAGCTTGGCTCCCATCATGGATCTCATCATTCCCCTCCTCTTGAAAAGGATTTGTCCTCAAATCATCGCCTGCATCAAAAGGACTCAGATCAGTAACATTAAACGTAGCACTTACTTGATACTCACCAGGCAAATCTATGTTGTATGCATTTATCATTGATGCGCTCAAGAATTTGAAATGGTCCATCGCCTTTAGAAAGTAGTTTTAGATCGACGCTCAGTAAGTGGTGCTACAATGGTGCTAAAATCCTTCGCAATTCTCCTGTAAAAGCTCGCTAGTCCATGGAAACTCCACACATTACTTACATTAGTTGGGGCTGGCCCTTCTTGGGTGATGAATCTTTTCTTCATC
>JBBMOL010002929.1:0-19942 GCA_037954665.1 Laguncularia racemosa
GATTTTATTGCAATCTTAATTTTGTTAATTAAAAAGAGAGATTTAATTTATTAATTAGGTTAGAGATTATTGATCTTGAGAAAGACCCAATCTAGTGTAAGAAACCTTTGCAAAATTAGAGAATTTTTGGGTTTTTAATCATTGGAAAATTTTGGGAAATTGGGAAAAAAAGTTGCATGAGAATTAGGGGTGGATCTTGGGTAAGGGGTTTTTTTTTAGATCATCGAATTAATTAAGGGAGTGTTTGATTTAATTTTCTTTTTTTTCATTTTATTCGTTTTCTTTGATTTTAAACAAAAAATTAGGGTAAATTTAGGTCATCAAAAAGTGGGAAGTTAAATAGTAGGATAATCTTTTGTCACTCGGAGAAATTCAAAAACAAAAAATTTTTAAAAAAAAAAAACCCAGCAAACCAAGGCTCAAAATTTAAATACTTCCCTTGGAAAAATTTCTGATACAATCCAACCCCGGGAAAAAGCACCCAACCCAATCTCTTCTTCTTTCAATTCCTCTAAGAAAGGGTTCTTCCCAGAGAAGATGATCACCCAAGTAATTTTTTACCCCCCTCTTGTCCCTGATCCCAAATCGAACTCTTGTAAAAGCAATATCCACGGTTTGAGGCCTTTTCCGCACCCCTGTCATGGAAAAAAAGGTACCTAAAGAGCTGAAGGGCCATGTACAAAATTTAAACCTTGGACAAAATCAAATATGACCGAAACTTATCAAAAGCAAAAATTTCACATTTTAAAAGTTCCTTCTCAATCGGGGTGTAGTTCCCCTGGGGCACCTGTGAGGGTCTTACTAGCAAGTAAATCGGTTGGAATTTGTTTTGCCCCTTTCCTTTTGCCAAAGACTCCCAACAGCAAAATCATTT
The DNA here is from genome assembly GCA_037954665.1 of Laguncularia racemosa. Classification (NCBI taxonomy): domain Eukaryota; kingdom Viridiplantae; phylum Streptophyta; class Magnoliopsida; order Myrtales; family Combretaceae; genus Laguncularia; species Laguncularia racemosa. Next base: position 875 of record JBBMOL010002929.1, read on the forward strand.
GTGTAAACACATCAACTAAAAAGGAAGACCCCCTCAGGACCCCAACCATAAAGGGTTTTTGGGGCCCAACCTTTCCCTTTAGCGTTTTGAACGCCTCAAGACATTCCCTGGAAAAAATCTTTAGGGCCCCGTCTTTCTCTAATAGCCCGTGTCAAAGGACGGGCTTTTTTTAGAGAAATCCTTAATGAACCCCTGTAAAATCCGACATCCTGAGAAAGCTCTGAATGGTTTCTTCCCGAAGAAGGGGGGGGGAAAGTTTTGCAATTGTTTTCCTACCTTTGAAATTACCCCACTTAAAAAATTTCCCCTTCTATGAGAATTTTTGTGCCCTAAACCCTTGCCCCCCTTTCCATAAAAAAGGGTTTTTCCCCCAAAATTCAACAAAAAGGATTCTCCCCCTCACATCGAGAAAAACCCTCTTCAAATTGCTTAACAACATCAAAAGAATCCCCAAAACAGAAAAAATCGTCCAAAAAAAGACCTCCATGATCCCTTCCCCTAAGTAAAAAAAAATTTGGCCACCCATACACCGCTGAAACATACCCGGGTTGCATTGCATAACCCGGGGGGCATGCGCCTATAACAAAAGGGTACCATATGGACATTTTGAAAGTGGTTTTTTCCCCTAAAACCTCTAAGAGATTATTTTTTGGGAAAAAAACCCGAAAATTCCATCAAAAAAACTTAATATAGATGTCCGGGGCCCCTTTTTCCTAGCATCATCCAAAAAAGGGAGAGGGAAGGATCCTTGCGTTTTTGAAATCATTTCACCCTTTCTAAAACTATCCCACACTCGCCAACCATTTACCCGTCCTCATAGGTATGTTTTTTCGTTTTCCCTCTTTGGGGGGCCCAAATATTCTTTTCCCCCTTTCTTGGTAAAAACTTGCACAGGACGACCTGGGGACAATGGGAAAAAGGGATAGACCCAAACCCCCCAAAAGTTAATCACCTCCTTTTTTTTCCCAACCCCCTTCAATTTGGGGGTTTCAACCTTCTCTGGGGTTTGTCCCCACCTTTTTAAAATCATTTTCCCACAAAAATTTTAGGGGCCCAAAATGGGGGGGCTAAAAACCTTAAAATATCTATATCCCCAAAGCAAGAGCTCGCTTGTGCTCCCTTAAGACCCTTATTTAAATCGCCCCTTTGCTCCCTCGACAAACTAGCAGAAATGATGATGGGGAATTTAGAGTTAGCTTCCAGAAAAGCATCCCTCAATGTCTCAAAAAAGTTGCTTAAACTAAAAGCCCAGGGGGCTTTTTCAACAGACGGTTTTTAACCTCCCTCTTCATTGGGCCCTTTTTTTTAAAAATCCTCGGGGGCAAAACAACTTCCCCCAAAAAGGCTTGCACTGAGCTTTCACAGTTTGTATCTCCACATTCTCACTCACTTCACCCACTTTTCCCCAGTTAAACTAAATTTCCCAAACCCGGATCCTACAAAACAGTTCTTGCATCACACTTATTATTGACCTTCAATCCCAATCAACAGCATAGAAAATATCATGGGCTTTCAACGATTTTTTCATTGCTGTTGGAAATTTTCACCCACCAACTCATTTGCTCCGACTCAAAAAACCAGCTTTCCATCCACTACATCTTCACAACTTTTATAGTAACCAAAAAGGTCTTCCAAAAAATCAACGGGACCTCAACACTCATTCAAACCCCAAATTAAAAAAATCAATAGGGAAAAAATAAAATTTTTTCCTCCCTTTACCAAGCCATCCCAATGATCCCTCTGGGGAATTTGCCCCGAGCGATCTCCCCAGCTGCAGACTTATCTTGGGGGGTTTTCGCCTCCTAATTTAAAATTTCTTAAATAAGGAATAGGGCACCCAATTTTAATCTTGCCCTAATTTTTGGGCCAAACTCTCTCCACAAGCAGTTCCCCAAAATTAAGCAGGGAAATTTAGTGAAACCCTACCGGGATCCTTGAGTTTTTTGGTGGCAACTTTTTTTGTAAGATAGCCGAACACTCCCCTTTTAAATAAAACGTAGAAATTTTTTTCTAGTCTCCTCTTTTTTTGACATAAAATCCTTCAAAAATTTGGCATATCTGGGCACCCAAATGAAATTGTTTTCTACAAAGGGTATTTTTAATTTATGAATTGTTTAAAACCCAAATCTAAAAACTTCCCGGGAAGTGATTTTTGCCCTTAAACCTTTTTTACCCGGGCTCGGATAGGGTTTTTTGGAAAGGCCCTTTGTAAGGTGAACTATTGATGCCTTGTTTTTTCCCCCCAAACGACCCCTTTTTCCTTGACTTGTTTCCCCTTTTACCTCCTCATAGCATTTTCCTTTTCTCACTACCCCCATAAATGTGGCTCTTCATCCCCGTTTTTTTAAAAAAAAAAAAAACCACAAATCCCCCCCCAAGATTCATATTGCAGTTTTTTTCCCCCTCCTTAATTTCATTTTCCCCCTTTACCTACCCCTGGGAAATTGGGTTTTTAGGGTTTCCAAGCAAAGCCCCTTTGAGGTCTCTCGAGAGCATTTTAAAGCATCTGACCCCCCAAATTTTTTCCCAAATTGTGAAAAAAGCCCATGATTTTTTAGAAAAAAAAAACATCGTTGTTTTTTGGCGCTGCCCTGAGCCCCTGAATGAACTTAGCAAAAAAGTCCCTAGATTGGACTTCTTTTCTCTAACAGGGGGTGGGGGAGGTTTTTGGAATCCAGGTGTGGGCACATTCCCCAACCCCGGGGGAAAATTTTGTGGATTCTCCTAAAAAATTTGGGGGAAATTACCCCAGCCTGGATTATATTTGTTCCGGGTGGGGAAATTTTGGGGTCAGGGGGTTTTCCCAACAAAATTCAACTTGCTCTTTGGGTCCTTGGATCAGGAATTGGCAGCTAAAAAATCGCCTGGAAGTATTAAGATGGCGAGACAACGCCATCTAGTCGCCCCTTCATAGCAAGGGCATCCACTTTTGCAGCAAAAATTGGTCACCATATCAACCTCAAAAACCCCCCTACAAACCCCTTTTGCCAAAAACCCTCCCGTTACCCCAAAGGTTGTTTTTGGGCCATTTTTTTCAAATACCCCCAAGCCCTCTTCAGGAGTTTTCCCCATTAAGTTTCCCAAACCAAAAAACGGAATCGAGGGGGTTTTTCCGCGTCGGATAATGGGCCCCCTTGAAAAAATTGAAACTTGCAGCCAGTTAGGCATTTGGGGTGGTGGGGCCCCCCAAAGCAAATCCTTAAAACCCTTTAAACCGGGTTTTTCCATGAAGGGGCTCGTTTTTCCAATTGATTGAACGTTTGAAATCTTCCTAAATTTTTGGCAGTCCGGGAGGGTAGAAAGTAAAAGTCAAAGAAAAGACCTGCCATTTTGGGCCCCATGTATTTAAGGGGTTTCCCCGGTTCAGGAATTTTAAACCACTCCCTTTAACTTTTCCCCTCGGGGGAAAAGGGAACAACTGTAATTTTCCAATCCCTCATCAATCCCCCCAAATTCTATTTCACAGTACGCAAAGTCCAGAAACATTTTAAATGTAGCGGGGTGGATCTTCATCAGGAAAGCGTAAAATTTAAACACTGGTTTTATGTATAAAAATTCATTGTAGAGGTTTTAATTTCGAATTATTAGCCTCTTTTATTGGGTCTTACGATACATGAACCAGGGGCTATCAAATTTTGGCCTGGAAAATCAAACCATATCCAAACTTTTTTTTGGGCCATTGCTTCAATTTTAACTCAACTGCGTTTAAAAGGTTTACTCTTCCTTAGCAATTTAACTTTCCCCTTCACTCGATAAAAAATTCTCCCCCTCCCCCACTTGTTGTTTTTCCCAATGCTCCTTAGTTTCCTTCTAAATGCCCCGGCTATTTTTGGGTCAAATCAAAAGTTTTTTAAAAGGAACCCCCCTTGCATACACTAAAAAAGAACACCAAAAAGAGTTAATTAAAAAAAAAATAAAAATTTGAATAGATAAATACCCAAAAGAAAAAAGGGTTTTAAATTAAAAAAGTGTTGAGCTTTCTTAATATCGCGTTTCCCTTTGGAAACAGGGCCAAAAACTTATTGATAAACGTAGTCACCAAATTAAAAAAAAAATCCTTTCCCCTCTCACTCTTTTTTTAACAACCCAAAACAAGCAATGAAACCTATCGGTTTAAAAGTAGTATAGATTCAAGCAGGGATTTTCTTCCCCGGGGACTACGAGTACAAAAAACTCCCCAAACCCGACTAACTAACCGCATAAAACGAATGATTTTTCTTAATTAAATTAAACAAAAAGTTAAGCCCAAAAAACCCCAAAAAAAAAATGAATTAAAATTATAAAATCCAATAATCAACAAAATCCCCTTTCCTTTCCCTACCCCCCAAATTTAAATTCAGTAATTTTTGTCTCATAAAAAAAAATTACCGGATAATGTTTTAACTCAAAACGGGGGAAAAAAAAAAATTCTATCACAACCCAAATGTTTCCCCCCCAAAATAAATTTGACTTCAAACCCCCCAATTTAAACATAAAAAAGGGATTCCTTTTTTTATAAAAAATAATTAGAATTGAAATTAATGGGGAAAAAAGTCCCCCGATTAGATCAAATTGCCCCTTTTAATTTTTTTTTTAATTAAAAAAAGGGGAAACTCAATTGGCCTTTCTATCCCTAGATTGCTACGAGACTTTTTCATTCATGTGTGTTCTTTTCAATAAGCGTTTTTCCCAATCAATTTAAACAAAAATCAATGAAAATTCAATTTTACCTTTACATAAAAATTTACAACACGAAAAAAACATGAATAAATTCAAAGATCCTAAATTATCTAAAAATTTTGTAAAATTTCAAACCCAAATTTGTTACAGACAATTGGAGTTTCGTAAAGTTCGGGGTATAAACCCAAATTTAGTTACAAAAGGTTTTTAAAAAATTCAGATCAAAAAAATTTGAAAAACCCCCATTTTAAGAACCCTTTTGGGTTTTTTTTTTTTTTTTTTTTTTTTTAAAATTTAAAATTTAAAGGGTCGAATCCCCGTCCCTAAAAGGGTTTTCCCAAAATTTCCCTTTTTTTCTTTCCCCCCCTTTTTTTTCCGCTTCTCCTTTTTTTTGTAAAAAAAAATCCCAAAAAATTTTGGGAAAAAACCCTTGTAAAACATGGATTTCCAATAAACCTACAGGGTTTTGTCAAAACCACCCGTGTAGTTAGGCTGGCTAACATGCACCAAACTCCGCTTCATATAAAAGGGCTGGTTCAGGGCTGTGAAATTTTTTCCCAAAGGGACAATTCCAACTCAAAAACAGGGCCCGGGTTAAACCCTCTATGATTTATAAAATCCAATACATGGCCGTCCCCCCGTGATACACGCCCCGTGTATCTCTCCTGCTGCATTTTTGGACACTTTCTTCATGAACCCTACTCCGACTCTTGCAAATTTTTATCATTCTTCCTTGAAAATCCTTTTAATTCCTGAAACTAAAAATAGCTTTCCTTTAAGTACCAAAGTCTTTTAAAACTTAATTAACTTACTTCAAAAGAAAACTCAAACCCATAAAAAATTTAAAAATTTGTTAATTTACCCCTTATTAAAAAATGTCCCCCTACAAGATTGTTTTTGGAAAACCCGTGCCTTTTAAAAAAATAAACTCGAGCAAAAAGGCCCCATACGGGGGTTTTAAATCCCTTTAATTTTGTTTGGGAAGTTTAGGAAAAAAAAGATTGCTTCAACTAAATAAAAAGGGGCTAAAATGAGAGAAAAAGCATAAAAAACCCAAAAATTTAAAAAGAACGAACAAAGCATGGCAGAAAAAACATTTTGGGGTGAGAATTCTTCGGGGTTAAAAAGGTCTTACTATAAAACCCTCCCGAAGCTGTCCCCTAGTAAGTTGAAGTCACGAGGGTTTCTGGCCCCTTTTTGGAATTTGTTAATGTTTTTTCCTTATGGTGCAGTTGAGTTGAAGGAAAAAGACAACCGTTTTTTTCAAAAACATTATCTTCTAAAAACATTACAAGGGGGGGGAAAAATTGTTGTAGAGATGCCAAAACTGGGATTTAGGAGATTTGAGGAAAAGAACGGAAAACGGGCTGGGGCGACAAAAAACCCTAAGGGCTTTCATGGTAGGTAGCCCCAAGCTCAAAATTTTTTTATACACTATTTTTTAAATTTCTGAGATAAAACTTAAAAAAAAAAAAATTTCCCAAATTAAAAGGTGGCAGCTTTACAAGTACAGGGTCCCCGGGCTTTATCGGGGTTTTTTAACTTTGGTCGCCCTTTTCCTCTCTTACCCACTTATTTTCTCACAACGGCGAGGTAGCTAATTTTAATAAAGACCCAAATTGGGGGAGGATACAAGGACCCCAATTAAATTTTGGTGGAGGAATATCCCTCCCCTTATTGAAAAAATTTGGGGGCTTCCAAGACCCTTAGGGATATAAACATTTTAAGTAATTTTTTTTTTAAATGAAAACTTAAACCCCCGGGGAAATTACCAGTTTTTTCAAAAAATTAAAAAATTTTTTTTGCATTGACATTCTTTTCCCTAAGTTTTGCTATTATGGGAATAAAGAGGCCCTTTGTCCAATTAAAAGGGGGAAGGGTTTAAAAATTTAGAATAAAAAATTTTTTATTCCCACACATCATGAGCTTCCCAATTCCCATGCTTTCTTAATGTCCTTAATTTTTTTTATAATCATAAAATTTTTGAAATTAAATTAGTTTGGTGCCCCACTCAAACCCTGATGTAAACGGGTTTTAAAAAAATAATTAAAATTTAATAGTAAATTCTCTAGAAACGGTTTTTACCCAAAGTTTACTTTTGAAGCCCAAAAGTTGGGAAAAAAACAAGCGGTTTACTTCAGGGAAAAAAAGGGGTTTTAGGAAAAATTTTTCTCTTAAAAATTTCTTTGAGAATACCTTAACACCTAGTGAAAGAGGGAAAGGAAACTTTTTTTTAGTGATCCCTTATAAAATATCTTTAAATAATTTTAAAAAAAAATTTTCAAAATTTGAGCCTTTTCTCCAATGACTCAGGTAAAGGGGGTTTTAAAAAGTAACAAAACTTTAAAAGTTTTTAAAGTGAAGAAGATTCTAGGGGGCCCCTTTTTTAAAACCGGTCACTTGGGTGATAGCTCGGGGTGTGCCGACTCAATGAACTCACAAAAACGAGATGGGCGGGAAAAGGGAAAAATTTAGTACCTTAATTAAAGCCAGTGACACGAAATTGGAATCGAATTCCCTTCACACAAAAACAAACCCTCATAACAATTTAAAAAGTAACATTCCGCCGTAGGACAAGGCATACAAGCTTCTTCCCAAGATCCCAATTTAAGTACAACAAACAAGGCTGATTTGCCTTAAAAGCCCAAGGGGAAAAAGGATCTGTTTTTTGTGGTTTTTTTGTAGGGGTGGAAAGAACAAAAATTCGAGGTCCCAATTTTTTCAACCCTGGAGGGAATGATACAAATTTCCCAAAAGCTAAGATACAAACACCAAAGAAAAAAAAGTCCCAAACCGAGCTCTAGGTTGGATATGGGTCCCAAAAAAAAAGGACATAAGATGGGAGGGCCCAAGGGGAAGTTCGGCTAGCCTTAACCAACCTTTAATAAAAGCCGGGGCCCAGTTGCTTTAAGGGCCCCCGGCTTAAATGTAGGCACCGGGGGTTAAAGGGCCCGGGCCCAAATGAAAGGGGGGGGGGGCCCCCGGCCTTTGGGCCAGCCTATTTAATTTAGGCCGTCGGGCCTTTGGGCCGGGCCTTGAATTTGGGTTCCCCACAATTTTTTTTTAGACATGATTAAATTTGTGTCTTTAGGGTTTTTTTTCGAGGACAAAAAAAAAATTTTTTGGGTTTTAAGTAAACACTTTTAGTGTGTGGGGTGAATCTTCTTTTTGGGGTTCTTGAATATTGAGAATTGAAATTTCAATTTTTTCGTAAAGGTTTTTAACAAATTTGGGGCCCAAAAGAATTTTTGGGGGAGCATCGTTATTGAATTCTTTAAAATTTTAACCTAAGTGATTGTTTTTTAGAAAGTGGGCTCCATCGTTAAGATTTTATTGCAAATTAGTTTAATTTTATCAATCCTTTGGGATCCCCTCAACTTTGGGTCAGGTCATACTGCCAAGGTCTTCCCAAGGGGTCAAATGTGTAGCTTCCTGGGAACTACATCCCCAAACAATTTTCCCTCAGTATAATCACCAATAAGAAAAGGGAAAACGAACCGTTTTATGTCATGAACAGCTCCCTGGGGTCAACCAAAGAAAATGCATAAGGTCTTGGAGTTGCCCACCTTAAACCCAACTTAGTAAAACCCAGCTCGCTGAAGAAAAATTTGTGGAACGGGCCCTTTTTTCAACCAAATAAAAAAATCTTCCCCCGCACCTCCTTGGATATGAAAAAAAATTGGCTCTCTGATTTTGGGTCAACTTTATCCTGCTTTAAACCCCCTTTGCAAGTTTTCCTTTTACTGGATTCGCATAAAAAAATTCATCTTCCTCTTCCGGGGGGGCCCCAGTACTCCCTTTTATTCTTCTTCCTCCCCTCTCAACATTATCCCCCTTTTTTGACCAAAAACCCCCTTTTAAATTTGGACATTGAGAAAAAATATGGCCAAATCCTAAACACTTAAAACATTTGATATCCCCGCTCTTTTTTTGTTTTTGGTCAAAAGCCTTTACTAACGACTGCCTTTTTCCCCTTTTTCCTTTCCCTTTTCCCTTTTCCCCCTCACCACATCTGACTTTGGGGTGATATGAAATTTTTGATCCACCCCCCTTATGCCCGATGCCCCCAACTCGACTAGCTTAAATTTTTTCAACATCCTCAAGAGTCTGAAAAATGTTGGAGTTCCACTACCTTTGGGAATGTCCATCTTCAACCCAATTTGGGAAAAGAGCAAGGGGTTTTTTCTGAAGATTCCCAAAATCCCCACCTTCCCCTGAGTGTCTAAAATCCCTTTACATACCTTTTATGCTTTTTCTTTCCCGCCTCAAAGGGTTTTCAACTCCATCAACCCTCTTTTCGTTTTTAGTATCTGGCCAAATCTGCATCTCATCAACCCCTTTTATCAAAGCCCATGAAACCCCTTTTTTCCTCATCAGCCCTACAACTCTCAGTTTTTAATTTTTCCCACCACCGGCAACATAAAACAGAGAAAGCAAAAGACCCCAATTTTCACCTTTTTGGGACTCATCTCACCATAACATCAAACACCTTCTAAAACCCCGGGGACCCAGTCTAGGGAAATTTCCCCTAGATTACTACTACTATGACAGGTGGAATTTTTTTAGTTTAAGCCCTTTTAAACCCCTTTCCCTGCCCTCATTGTTTCCTCTCCTACCCCCTTTCACTACCACATTAGTTCACCACAAATGTCTCTTTTTACAACCAAACCCCAAACCCCGGGCAAAAACCCCAAACCAAAAGTTTTAAAAAATTGCCTAAGACGCCCCAAAAACCTAAAGGGGAAAACCGCGACCCGTTGTCAAAAAGCGAAAAAACCTTGGAAAAAAAAAAAATTCCCCAATCGGGGTGAAAACCAATTGATAAATCGGGGTGAAAAACCCGGGAAAATTTAATTTTTGTTCTTTAAAAAACCAAGAGAGGTGTCTCTCAAAAAATTTTTTTAAAAGTTTAAAGATTAAATTCTTAGTTGTTCAAAAACCCCAGGAGCTTTTAAAAACTAGGGGTTTCAATTCGTAAAAACAATCCAAAACGACGTAGCAAAGATAAGTTTTTGAAAAAAACAAATAGAAAAAGGGTAGCCGGGAGGGGATACACGGCCGGTTTCACGACCGTGAAATTTTGGGGCCCTGTACTTTTCCCGTGGGACATTTTCCGGGCCCCATACACGACCGTGTACTTCTGGGCGGGGTATCTTTTGTAGTTTTTTCCTTGTTCCCCTACACGCCTGCCTTTTTAAGGGCCCGGGATCTAAACCGGTAGATTCCCGGCAATCTTTGGGAAATTTTTAAAACGGGCCCGGGCCCTTTAAACATAAAACGCCCTCTTCAACCCGTGCCCGGGGGACTTGTTTTAAAAGCAAGGGGCTTTTCCCCTGGTTGTTCCCAAACCTTTTTCCCAACCCTTTATGATTGCTCCAATCCTTTCTGGCTTCATTGGGCAACCCTTTTTTTAAACCCCCAAGGCTTCCTTTAATCGTTTTACTTGATTTCTTGTATCAGTCCAGGCGGCCCCTCAAGAGGGTCCCATTTCTCTTCCCGGGTTGGCCCCTCATCTTTATCTCATCATTCCCCCCTCTTGAAAAGGATTTGTCCTCAAATCATTGCCCGCATCAAATGGACTCAGATCAGTAAAATAAAAATTTTGACACCCTTTCTAGATACTCCCCCTGGTAAATTTTTTCTTGAAGGGATTATTCCCTTTATTTTTTCCCAAACATCAGAAATGGACGTCTCCCCTAGGGTTCATTTTTGGGTTCCCCTCTGGGCAATTGGGAAAAATCTCCTTGCCAAAAAGGGACCCAAAATTAATCTCCAAAACTGAAAAAACTTTTGGGGCCCCTATCCTTTTTCACCCTTGAAGCGACCTTAGCATTTTGGTTTTAACCCAAACCTAAAAATTTTCCCCGGGCATTAGCTTTTTTCACGAAATCTGCCTTAGAATCAACCCAAACTCCAGACTTGTTAAGTGGGAAAGGGAAAAAATAAATAGGAACCCCAAAGGGGGTTAAAAACCCTTCACAATCTTTAAAAGGTTTTAACAATGATTTTTTGCTATAAAAACCCCCGTTATATGCAAACCCACAAATGGTAGACAATCCCTTTGAAATCTTAAAAGTTTTTCCTTTTATAATTGCCCCTAACAAAAAATTAAAGTCCCGTTTTAAACCCATCAATTTGCCCATCCCAATTTTTGGGTGACAATATTTTTAAAAAATCCAATTAGTTTTTCCCCAAATTTTTCCCCCCAATTTCTCTTGATAGACCATTTTAAACTTTAAACCCCCATAGTAAAAAATTTTTGTTAATTCATTTTGAATTTTTTTAGAAAAACAAAAGGAAATGGTACTTAAATTTTATTAAAGGTGATAAATCAGGTTAAAATGGGTCCCAAAATGTAATTTTTAAATAAAAAAAGAAAGCATTTTACAACTTGGATCAAGAAAGGATTTATACCGCCAAGGGAAGTACATGGGCTTTTAATTTAATTTCAAAACCCGTTTTCTTGGTTTTAATCAAAAAGGAAGATTTCACGGGTGAAAAACACGGCCGTTTATTGGAAGCCGGTTTTTTTAAAGGGACGGCCCCTGGCACAAACCGTGTACAAAACTGGACAAGAAGGCGGAAAAAGGACTTTTTAATAGAGAAAAGACCCCCGGGTAAGGGCACGGGGCCCTGGAAGGGGAAAATGTGGGTTGAGCCCTGGGGAAGCTAGAAAGGCCCAAAAGGGCAACTTGTAGACATCCCCAGAGGAAGGCACGGTTGAAAAACTAGCTGTAGGTGGAACGTTCTACACACCCGGGGCACGGAAAATGAAAATGTGAATTTATGCATAAAGGAAGGCACGGCTTTTTAACCCCCGGGCCCTGTGGGGAGGGGATTCTTAGGTTTTTGGGGCGAAGATTCACTTCCGAAAATTTTCTTTGGGAAAAAGGGAAAAATAATTCGTACTTGCTTTCAAAATATCACATGCCATCCCTCTAACCAAAAAAAATAAAACTAACCCCCAGAGGGTGAGGGGCAACTTTTTAATCTTTTTGGGTCTTGAAGAAAATTAGATTCCCCTTGGGGGCAGGCGGCCAAACCGGTTCATGATTTCTACTTTTTTTTTTCGGGTTTTTTGATGGGGCCTGAGAGCTAAGCAAATTTTCCCACCAAAGGGTCATAAAATATTTAATTCTCCATGAAATTTTGATTTTAAATTTACTTTATTTTTAAACTATTCTTGTTTTTGGGGGATTCATATATCTTTTTATCGTTTGTCATTAAACTTGTTGGAAAGGAAAGAAAAAGAAACCTTCTACCGATTTTGCAAATTAATATATTGTCAACTACACGCAAATCCAAAATTGTTTGATTGTTTTTAGTCTTAGTGACACAAAAAAAAAAAACAAAAAATTTTTGGTTATAAAATAGTGATCGAAACATGTTTAAGGGGGGTGTCATTTTTTAAAAAGTTATCTTTTTAAAACCCACGGCTTAATTGGTGGTCCTCTAGTTTTTTTAAAAGCTAATTTTTAAGATTAAAAACCTAAACGCTTTGGAAAAGAGCCTTTTATAAATCCCAAACTTTAAAATTTTAAATTGTGTTCCCAAATTTTTTATTTATTTTAAAGAAATCATAAGGAAAAGGTACTTTAAATTTTAAACATCGTGTAAATCATTTTAAAAGGGGTCAAGGAAACCCAAAAACAAGTATTTTAAAAAAGTTCATTTTATAACTTTGGGTCAAGACAAGAAAAATTTCACCACCGGAGGAAACACGGGTTTTAGGGATGGCCAAAGGTTTTTAAACCCCGGGTTTCCCACTGGGCAAGAAGGCGAAAAAAAGGACTTTGAATAAGAGAGACACGGGTAAGGCACGGCCCTGGGGGAACCCGTTGAAAAACCTTTCTTGAAGCCCCTATGGAAGAAAAAATGTTTCCAAGGAAAGAAAGTGGGAACATCAACTAGATGAAACACGACTTGAAATCTAGCCGTAGGGAAAACCCCCACAAAACTGGGCACGGAGAAGACTTTAAAATTTTGCAAAAGACGAAGGCACGACTTAAACGGGGCCCTGGTTTAACCGTGGTTCACACTGGGCGCGGTTTTAAGGCTTAAAATAGTACAAGGATGGCACGGCTTTTAAACCCCCGGCCTGTGGGGGGCGTGCCCCAAAGGGAGACTTTTTCTTTCCCCTTTTCCAAATCCACTTGAAAAAAGGAAAAAAAATTTTTTTTATCTTTCTAGCAAAAGACACATGGGAAACCTCTAAAAGTATAAAAAGGCCAAACCCCAGAGGGTTAAAGGGAAAAATTTTGATCTTGGACCTTGGATCTTGAAAAAGGAAAAAACGGAGGCAGAGCAACCAACACGGTTTATTATGTTTTTTATCTTTTTTTTTTTCCCTTTTTTTGATGGGCCCTGGGGGAGCTAAGCTATTTTCTGCCAAAGGGTCATAGATGTTTTAATTTCCCACGGAATTTTGGGGGTCCAAAATTTACCCTTTTATTTATTCTATTCTTCGCTTTTTGGGATTTATAAAATCTTCTATCGTTTTTTTCATTTTATTTTGTTTGATTGGTAAGAAAAAGAGCTCTTCAAAACCCAAATTTAAAGTTTAAAAATTTTTGTCAAATAGCACTCAATCCGTAATTGTGATTGTTTCTAGTCCCAAATGACGCCAAAAACATGGTTTTGGTTTTTAAAAGAGAAGAACGAATTCATGTTATTAAAGGTTGTGATCATGCTTAAAAAAGGTTATCTTTTTAATCTACGGCATGAAATTGGGATTTTCCCTAGATCTTAAAAGGGTATTGATAGATTTAAATTTCCAAACGCTTTTTCTAAGGGGTTTTTTTAATCAATAAGAGAAATAATTCAAAGGCTTGTCCAAGGTTTTTTCGAGGAAGTAAGGGGAGATAGGTTTTTTAGAAACTTGTTTTAAAAACCCCTAACCAATTTAAACTAGAAAAAGAATAGGGGAAATTTTCATCGATAAACAATTCCTAGAATTAAACCACTTTTATTCCTTTGGCTAGGCTTTTAAAAACCAAAAACGATTTTCCTTCCCTTGTTTTCCCTTTAAATTTTATTCACAAACAAACCCCCCCCCCTTTTCCCCTTTTCCTATTGTTCCCCTTTGAATAGAAAAAATCTTTACCCAATTCCCTTTGGGTTCGACCCTATTCCCACTATATTTCAAATCAATAATTATCTGGATTGGTTTTTTTTTGTTGGATTCACACCCATCCGCTTTTCTGGGTTTTTCTAATCGAAAAGAAATAAAACAAAAAAATCTTCTCTTGGTTTTCAGGAAGTACGGAGAGATAGGGTTTTAAAAGCTTGTTAATAACCATAAACCCGTTTACTAGGAATAAGGGAAAAGAAAAAAATTTTCATCGATGATCAATTCCCTTTAATTAAACTATCTTGAATTTCCCTTTTGGGAAGGCTTTATCAATATTCAATTTTTTTAACTTGTTTTAAAAATTTATTCCCCCCCTTTACCCAAAACCCAAAACCCCCCCTTTTTTCCCTTTTTCCCTTTTTTTTCCCCCCTTATAGAAATAAAAATTTTAAACAATCCCCCCCCTGTGGGGGGCACCCCACCACCACTATATGCAAATCATATAATTTCTAGGAGTAGGTTTAAATTTTTTTTGGATTCGACACCCCTCAAATTTTGGCGCCGCGCTGGGGAAAATTTGGGGTCAAATTTAAATTTTTATTCTTGTATTACCGGTTTTTCTCAACAGGGGGAAAATAACTTATAACCGGGGATTGAAAGACTCTAAAGGGTTTGACAAAAAAGCTAGATCATCCCCTTTTAAAGGGAAATTTTGCATCGGATTTGTCTGGGTTCATCCCTTGATTTCCCGAAAAAGAAACGAAAAAGGCAAATCCCCAGAGAACCAAAGGGGGTTGGCGCGCCCGGGTGTGAATCAACAACCCCTTTGTATTCACTACCCCGAACAAACCGTGGAATTCGAGTTAAAATCTGGGTTGATACATCTGCTACCCACCTTTTATGGTCTTGAGAATGAAGATCCTCATAAACATTTGAAAGAGTTTCATATAGTGTGTTCTAGTATGAGGCCGTAAGGAATAACCGACGATCAAATCAAGCTACGCGCTTTTCCATTTTCTTTAGATACTAAAGCTAAAGATTGGTTGTTTTATTTGCCTCTAGGTTCTATAACCACATGGATTGATATGGTGAGACTTTTCTTCGATAAATTCTTTCCCGCTTCCAGAGCCGCTGGTATAAGAAGAGAAATTTGTGGTATCAAATAGAGGGACACCGAGACTCTTCATGAGTATTGGGAGAGGTTCAAGCAACTGTGTGCAAGCTGCCCACAACATGGGATATCTGAACAACTCCTCATCCAATATTTTTGCGAAGCCTACTTCCGATGGAGAGGAAGATGATGGATGCTGCAAGTGGAGGCGCCATAGTAAACAAAACCTCTGGTCAAGCTAGGGAATTGATCTCCATTATGGCTACCAATTCGCAACAATTTGGGTATAGGCATGATACATCTTCAAGGAAGGTAAATGAGGTAAGTGTTTCTAACCTTGAACATCAAATTTCTAACTTAACCTCCCTTGTGCAGCAGCTAGCTCTTGGAAATACCCAGCAGGTGAAGGCTTGTGGAATTTGTGCTGCTCCTAATCATCCGACCGACATGTGCCCCACATTTCAAGATGACAACCATGAACACGCCAATGCTGTCGGCGGATTCCCAAGACAGCCACAAAGGAAGTATGACCCCTACTCGAATACTTACAATCCTGGATGGAGGGATCATCCTAACTTTCGATATGGCAATAACCCTCAACATTTCCAACAATTCCAGCCTAAGCCACCACACCAAGTACCCCAAGCTCCTTCCACTTCAGGTATGTCTCCTTGAGGATATTGTTAAGTCTCTCGTTGTTAATACCAAACAATTTTAGGAGGAAACAAAGCAAAGCATTCAAAACTTGGAGAATCAGGTAAGCCAACTTGCTTCTGCTGTCAATAGGTTAGAAACTCAAGGTAAGTTACCTTTCTCAAACTATTACAAACCCGAAGCAAAGCGTTATTGCAATTACCTTGAGAAGTGGAACAAAATTGCAGGGATCAAATAAGAAAGGACATCCGTCTAATCTGAGGAGGAGACCAAGAAAGAGATTTCGACTCCAAGCCAGCAGGGCAACCAGATTAGCAAGTCTCTAGTTGAGCCATCAAAGGCCACATTGATACCACCTCCTTTCCCCTCCAGATTGGCGAAATCCAAGAATGAAGCGGAAGAAAAAGAGATTCTGGAAACTTTTCGCAAAGTCGAGGTAAATATTCCTTTGCTTGATGCAATTAAGCAAATACCGCGCTATGCTAGATTTCTCAAAGACTTATGCACTAACAAAAGGAAGCTGAAAGGCAATGAAAAGATTAGTGTGAGTGAAAATTTTTCAGCTATTATTCAGAAGAAGCTTCCTCCTAAATGTAAGGACCTAGGTATGTTCGCCATTCCTTGCAAAATAGGTAATCTTGGAATCGCTAAAGCCATGTGTGATCTAGGAGCTTCTATCAATGTCATGCTTTTGTCTGTTTATCAATGTCCAAATGTTGGTCCTTTGAAGGAAACGGGTGTTATTGTTCAACTTGCTGACAGGTCCAATGTTTATCGTGAGGGAGTTCTAGACTATGTTTTAGTTCAAGTCAATGGGTTGGTTTTTCCTGCTGATTTTTAATGTGCTTGACATGGATGATAGTGATTCTCATACTTCATCACTGGTATTATTAGGGCAACCATTCCTTAAGACTTCTAAAACGAAAATCGATGTAAATGATGGCACCCTCACTATGGAATTTGATGGTGAAGTGATTAAATTTAACATTTATGAGCCATGAAACATCCTAAAGATATCTCTCATGTTTTTGTTGTGGATGTTATTAACCATCACCACAGGCACCAAGGCTGAAATCAAAATCCTTATCCGAACATCTAGCCAAAGACGTTAAAGAAAGGCGCTTCATGGGAGGCAACCCATGTTAAAAAAAAAAAAATTCAATTTTTAGTTTTGTTTTAGTTTAGTTTTGTTTTGATTTCGTGTAGTTTTGAACTCTTTGGATCAGCTGCAGCAAGGATACACATAATCAGATGACACTTTCCAGAGCTTAGGGGAGAACTCCAATACCAGGGAAGTACCAGTATTTCCTTTCTCTTATCCTCTAATGTTCTTGAGTTATTAATTCCTCTTTCATTGTGCTAAATTTGGAACAGTGAGGACACAGTTCAAGCTAAGTGTGGGGGAGAGGATAATAAAAAATATAGAGAATAGAGAACTAACTTATACTTTGAATGTTTGTCCTTAAGCAATTTTAAGCTAAAAGTTTTCAAAATTATCATGACATCTGGAGATTGTACTAAATGTTGTAATAAGCATCTACAAAATGTGAAATTGACTTGTTCAAATGTTTTACTCACCCACTGCTGTGATTAGAATACCTGGTTAAAATTAAGTAGTGAAATCTTTAAGAAACAAATTTACCTTGTATTTAGCTTTAGAATTGGAAGTCTAAGAGTAAGTCAAGTCCTTAAGTGAAAAATAAACAAGTTTACTTCTAGGTTATATTAGCTACTGTATACTCTTTGAAGTTGTTTGTAAAGCAATCATAACACTTAGTGAAAGAAAGAAAAAAAAAAAAAGAATCAAGCATAGCCATTACTCCAATGATTCAACTAATTGAGTTAAGAGTATTCAAACTTGAATGTTAGAGTGAGGAAGAGTCTGTAGGGTATCTCAAAAACCGGTCACTTGAGTGATGAGTTCGGGATGTTGCCGACTCAATGAACTCACTATAACAATAAGGGCGAAAAAGGCAAAAGTTCATGAAAAGAAGCGGGCAAAAACCCGTCAAAATAGATGCTTGAATAAATCAAAAGAACATGAATGTAAACATTCATTGAATAAAACAAAGATGTATAAAAGGGAGAATATCTAGCAAAGAGCTTATACCATATGCTTTTACTTTATACTGCAAAGATTATATGCTTGATAATATCCAATGAAGTTTAATTGGGTGTTTTTTCATTAGTGGATTAAGTATTTACTTTTGGAATAAAAATTCTTTTGCTAAACATGAGGATTAAAGTTTATTTTGTTTAGATTAGCTATCGAATTTTGTCCATAGTTATTTGATCACAGGAAACCAGTTTGGTTGAAGTAGTAGACATTAAATTACAAGTCATGAATTACAAATGAATAGATGCTTGGAATGATGAAAAGAAAGTTTGTATAATCTATGACAGATTTCTCAATTGATTTGATTCAATTGCTTGAGGACAAGCAAGAGTTTCAGTGTGGGGGAATTTGATAGAGCCATTTTATACTTAATCTTTATAGTATAAATTGTGTTAATTCATTATTGATTTTATAGAAAATCATAAGGAAATGGTACTTAATTCTATTATGGTGTAAATCAGGTTAAATGGAGTCAAGGATGCTAATTCAAGTAAATTAGAGAAGTCATCTACAACTTGGATCAAGACAAGGATTTATACTGCCGGAGGGAAGTACATGGGCGTATAATTGAAGTACACAGCCGTGTACTTGGTTTTGAATCAACAGGAAGATACACGGTTGAAATACATGGCTGTGTATCGGAAGCACGGTTTGAGGCACGGCCATGGCGCAAACCGTGTTACACACTGGACAAGAAGGCGAAAATGAGGACTTTCAACAGAGAGAAACATGGCTTAGGGCACGACCGTGGTGTCAGCTGATACGCTCAAACGTATATATAAATTGGGAGCGTAAATTGCAGCAAGTGCACTGGTCGTATCAAGTAATAAAGTGGTGAAAAGTAAGGTTGTTCGATCCCTCGAGGAACCAATAGAGTACTAGATCTATTGCAATTCTTACCAATATTAGGTGATTTAAAAGGGGTTTTGAAATGTCTAATCTAAAAATTTAACTTAAAGCAACAAGGAAAATTTTATGAAGAATCTATCAATTATGAACAAAGGAAATTAGAATTCACCCTAGATATGTTAATCAAATTGCTACCATGTTATATCAACTTGTGGTTATAAGTTTATTCAAGTGAGTTTAGAAAATCCTTTTTAGGGATGTTGACCTCAAATTAATTAGTCGGCTTCCGCGTCTCCAATTAACCAAGGAATCAAAATTATGTTCATACACCTCCCGATGCTACAAACAACTAATGCCCTAAATCAATTAACCCTAATCCATTAGTGATTAATTAACAAGAAACATTGCATTGCGCCCTCCATAGACTCTAATTAAACCAATTATCGCAACTCCCGTATTGACAATCAATCAATAAGATTCCTAACAAATCCTCATCACCCCCCGTATCAAAAGGATTCCAACAATTATAATGAAAGACCAATTATAATTGAAATCAAAGGAATTGCAATCATGAAATCCTAAAAAATTCCTAATCAATAAAATGGTACA
>JBBMOL010002930.1:0-19929 GCA_037954665.1 Laguncularia racemosa
AAAAAATACGACAATAATAAAATGTTATTACATTAAAGTAAACAAACCGTAAACAAAATCAAAATAAGCCATCCATTTCCATAAAACTCTTGTTTTTTTGCCACTGAACCACCAAAACCTAGGTTGGATAGTGTGAACCCAGATCTCACATTGGCTTCACACACTCTAAGAAATAACTCAGAATGAGTGGTTGAAATTTCCTGCTATTAAATTGAGTTCAAGTAACACAAATGGTTTAGGTGGCTCGATTAATTTTTTTAGTGTAGAGGATAGAGGAGAAAGGATAAAAAAAAATGACATAAGTGTTCCTTGAGTTGTAATATAAAATGACATTTTTTTTATTGAATATTTAGAAACTTTGAATATAATGTGAATCAACAGCATAATCAATTTAATGATGAAAATAAGAGTATATTTCTGGATTGAATTATTACATTAATACAATGGATTATTAAAATTTATCTAGAAAAGGGAAAAAAAGGGAAAGGGATAGGTGGCAACATCATTAAGATTTTCGAAGACAGGTTTCGTGTGAGTGATATTTAAAGGTGTGTAAACGAGTTAAAAAGGTTATCTCAGTTCAACTCACTTTGGTGGCTTAAATTAAATGAGCCAATTTATGATGATCCATTAATAAACAAATAAAAATTTATTGACCCAAAACCCAGCTAAGGATGCAAATGGGCAAGTCTTTATTGGATACCCAACCCAAAAATAACCTTATAAGGTTTGCTATTGGGTTATGGGTGTTGGAATAGTGGAAGTATGGTGGTCCTTTTTTTAGGAACCACAAACCACAAACTTCTCAACTACAACTCTCATGTTCCCACTAACCACTTAATCCTAATCAACCACATTACCCACTAACCCATTAACCCATTAGCAATGATTTTAGGAACTTTGATGGAAAAGTTTCTCTATAAATAGTTAACGGATTCAAGGTCCCAGAGCACGAAAATTCATTAAAAACACATTACCATCTTGTGAGAAATTTTTTGAGTGCTCTGAAGATCTTGAAGGTTCCGGGGCTTGACGTTTTGTTCCTCTCCGGATTTAAGCAATGGCAAGAGGTTAGTGATTTTCCTAATTCCGCTGCATTTTATGTATTTATTTTACGGCTTTCTTGGTATCAGAGCCGTATTAAACCTTTGCCTTGCGATTTCGAAAAAATTAATTTTTCTCCCTTTTCAATTCAATTTTAATTTAAATTGGTTTTGATAAATTTTTATCAAATTTATGATACATTTATTTGTATCAATTTTTCTGGAAAAAATTTAATTTTTTTAATTAGATTTTTATGGTGCAAATTAATTTTTTATTAATTTTTGTACTTAATTTTACTCAATTTTCAAGTATAATAATGAGTAATAATGTTGGATTTTATTTGCCAACATCAAGTATTATCCTTTTTTTTAAATAAAAATTTATGACATGTTAAATTTGGGAAAATAAAGAAAATTATTTAGTTTTTTCTTAAATATTTTTTTCTTAAAATTTAGAAATGTCAATTTTATTTAACATTTTCACTTACAGTTTGGTGAAAAACTTTTGTGGAATTTTATTTTTTATTAAATTCCGTATTTATTTTAAATAATTTGTGTATATAAAAATTTTAAATGGTTTATATAAAATACTTGTTAATTATTTAAAATATCGTTAAATGAAATTGCATTAGGATTTTGCAATTTTAGTATTTGTTCAAGGGTTAATTGGTATGTGATTGTATGTATGTTTCGAATTTATTATGCATGCAATAAAATTTTTTAAAGTTTAATTTAAACTTTTAAGAGTTATTGCATGATGTTTAGCAATAGCAATTGTCTTGTGATTAAAAATTCTATAAATTTTGGCGTAGCCACAGCACCCTTATTTAGATTGGATTATTTATTAGAAATCACATTTAGTATTATAGACATTAAATAACTTCTTTAAAACATTAAGTTAAAAGTCTAAATTGAGTCAGATTAATTTTGTCAAAGGAGACATTATCGGGGACAAATGTGACCCCTCCACGTCTTTCCTGGGAATTCGTTTGAATTCTGTCTAAAGAAGCTGGATTTTAAGTGGGACCTTTTGTTTAACCTATGCGTCTTTCCTGGAAATTTATCTGATCTCAAGTGATAAAAATAATTTTGTTTGACTGAGGTTTAGCCAAAGCAGCCTCTATTGAACGAAGTTATTTATACGGTATCACATAAGAAATGTTTAACTTTACATTTATTTTGTTTGATGATCCATAAAGCATTGAGGTATAGCCACAGCAGCCTTATTAAGGACGGATCTCATAAAGTAAATTTATGAAGTAAAAGAAATATAATGTCTATTATAAGGAATGAATCTTATTGAATTAAAAATTTAGCCCACGGGCAATTTTTATGTCGCTAAAATTCTTTATTGCATGATTTGCATTGGTAAATTATGATTTATGTTATAGTCTCAAATTAAGAATTAAGCATGTTGTGTTTGCAGCTATGCAACCTTTAAACTGATACTAAAGTAAAAATCCCTATTTTAACAAGTGAAAACTTTAAGACTTGGAGAGATAATATACTTCTTCATTTGGGGTGTTTGGGACATTGACTATGCCACTATTAAGGATTGAGCCACTTCTGAGTGAAGAAAGCACTCAAGTGAGTTTGATTTTCATGAGAAATGGGAACGGTCTAACCGACTTAGTATCATGTTCATTAAGAGCAAACCACTGCGGATGTCCGTGGCTCAGTGGATCAATATAAAAATGTCAAAGAGTTGCTAGATGCCCTTGAAAGGCAATTTAAGACTTCTAAGAAGTCTCTAGCTAGCACCCTGATTATGAAGTTCACATCTGCTAAGTTGACTTCTGTGAAAGGCGTTAGAGAACACATCAACAAAATGCGTGATTTAGCAAATCGCTTGAAGGCTCTAGAGATTGGATGTCGGATGCTTTCCTAGTGCATTTTATTCTGACGACCCTTCCATCACAGTATGGGCCTTTTAAGATCTCTTACAACACACATAAAGACAAATGGACAATAGATGATCTATTGACCATGTGTGAAGAAGAGGAGGCCCGATTAACTCTGGAGATGGGAGAAAATGCAATGATGGTTACTCAAGGAAGGAAAACCGGCAAAGTCAAAGGAAAAGGGAAGGGTAAAATCCAACCCAATGCTGACATCAAGAAAGAGTCCAAGTGTTTTTTCTGTAAAAAGAAGGGACACAAAAGAAAGACTGTGTCAAGCATAAAAATTGGCTGAAAGAAAGGTAAACTTAGTCTCATATGTTTGTTTTGAGTCTAAACATGGTTGATGTGAATTGTAACACATGGTGGATTGATTCTGGATCTACAACCCCATATTTTAATTCCATGCGGGGTTTTAAACAAAACCTGCGGAAACCAGTAGGGCTAGCGATTTTACTATTCTGGAAAAAGATAGAATCGCATGGGGAAGCTATTGGGACATGCATATTATTTACTTAAGAGTGGCTTTAATTTAATTCTTGAAAAGACCTTCTATGTTCCTATTTTTTCTAGGAATTTTGATTTCATTTCAAAACTTGTACCTTTGGAATTCACTTTTAACTTTTCAAACAATGGTTTTGATTTATTTATAAATCCAATCTATTGGTGATGGTTCTTCATTGGATGGTCTTTATTTTTTAAAAAATTTACATAATAATCCCACTCATGATGTTATGCATGTACAAGCTGTACTAAACGATGTTGTTATGAATGAGATTCTTTTACCTTATGGCCCCTAGACTAGGTCATATCTCTATAGAAGGAGTTAAAAGATTGGTGAATGATGGTATACTTAGTCATTTAGATTTCACTGATTTTGGTACTTGTATAGACTGCATAAAGGGAAAGCAGACTAACAAGTCAAAGAAAGGTGCCAAAGGAGTTCGGCCATATTTGAAATTATCCATTCTTTATATTTGTTGTCCCGATATGGATAATCAAGGTCAGAAATACTTTTTCACATTTATAGACGACTACTCACGATACATGTATCTCTACATGCTTCATCATAAAAGTGAAGCGTTGGAAGCCTTTAAGGTTTTTTAAAGCTGAAGTAGAGAAACAATGCGGTTTAAACAAATCAAGATTGTGAGAACCGATAGAGATGGTGAGTATTATGGTAGATACACTGAAGATGGGACAAGCATCAGGTTTCCCTTTTTCTAAGTTTCTTCAAGATAACGTATAGTTGCCCAATACACCATGCCAGGTTTTACCTGATCAGAATGGTGGTTGGGGAAAGAAGAAACCGAACATTAATGGAAATGGTGCGAAGTATGTTTAGTAGCTCTAAACTGCCTAAATCCTTATGGATTGAAGCCATTAAAGACGTCTGCGTATATATTAAACAGAGTTTCCAACCAAGGCTGTTTCTAAAACACCATTTGAGTTGTTCAAAGGTTGAAACCCAGTTTGCGTCATATGCGTGTATGGGGATGCCCGTCTGAAGTTAGAGTTTACAACCACAAGAAAAGAAACTGGATCCTCGGACTATAAGTGGGTATTTTTTATTTGGGTATGCCGAAAAGTCCAAAAATACAGATTTTATTGTCCATCTCACACTACTAGGATTGTGGAATCAAGAAATGCAAAATTTTTTGAAAATGACTCAATAAGTGGGAGTGATCTATCTCAAGACATAGTTCATGAGCAAGATCTACCTTCCACATCAGGTGAGAGATTGGTTGTTGTTCACAAACACTCCTCGAGTTTTAAATAGGGAGTTGAACAACCAATCAATGAAAATCCACAGATTGCTGAGGAAATCATAGTAGATCAAAATCAAAAGAAATGATTGAGCAACATGATCCACAAGAAAATGTTGTCCCAATTTTAAGGAGATCTAATAGAGAAAGGAGATCAGCAATCCCCAGTGATTATATTGTGTATTTACAAGAATCTGAGTACAATTATTGGAGCTGAAAATGATCATGAGTCTTTCAAGGAAGCTATGAATTGTGATGATCAATTTATGGTATAATGCTATGTTAGATGAGATGAATTCTATGAAGAGTAAGAAGTCTGGGATCTTGTCCCGTTGCCCGACGGTGTAAAAGCCATAGAATAAATGGGTCTTTAAAACTAAAAGAGACTCCCTTGGGCAACATTGAAAGACATAAGGCTAGACTTGTTGCTAAAGGGTTCACTCGGTGAAGGAATGGATTACACAGAGACCTTCATCCTGTATCCAGAAAGACTCCTTACGCATAATATTAGCATTAGTAGCTCAATTTGATCTTGATTACAACAAATGGATGTGAAAACAGCTTTCCTAAATGGTAATCTAGAGGAAGAGGGTTTATATGAAACAACCTGAAGGATTTTCCTCTAGTAATGGTGATCACTTGGTTTGCAAGCTAAGAAATCCATTTATGGATTAAAACAAGCCTCCCGTCAATGTATTTAAAATTTCATGATGTTATCTCTTCATTTGGTTTTTTTTGAGAAATTCATGGATTCAATGTATAATACCAAAAGGTTAGTGGGAGTAAGATTGTTTTCTTATCCTATATGTGGATGATATCCTACCCCTTTCATCAAATGATAAGGGGATGTTACAGGGGTGAAACAATTTCTTTCTAAAAATTTTGATAGAAGGATATGGGTGATGCATTCATGTCATTGGGATTAAAATTCATAGAGATAGACATAGAGGAATCTTAGGTCTATCTCAAGAAACATATATTAACAAAATTTTAGAAAGATTTCGGATGAAAAAATTGTTCACCCAGCGTTGCCTCCTTCGTGAAGGGTGATAAGCTCCATTTGGACCAATGCCCTAAAAACGAGTTTGAAAAAGAGCAAATGAAGAACATTCCTTATGCTTCAGTTGTTGGAAGCTTAATGTATGCTCAGGTCTGTACTAAAACCCTGACATTGCATTTGCTGTTGGAATGTTTGGAAGATATCAGTCAAATCCGGGACTTGACCACTGGGAAAATTGCAAAGAAAGTCTTGGAAATCTTCAAAGGGACAAAAGATTACATGCTTATGTACAAATGGTCAGATGATTTAAATTTAAATTTGGCTACTCTGATTCAGACTTCCCCCGGGTGCGTTGATTCTCGAAAAAACAACATCAGGTTACATTTTCATGTTAGCCGGTGGAGCCATTTCATGAGAAGTGCCAAGCAGACTTTAACTGCTACTTCTACTATGGAAGCTGAGTTCGTTTCGTGTTTTGAGCTACCTCACAAGGTGTATGGTTGAAGAGTTTCATCGAAGGGCTTGACTTGTGGATTCTATATCTAAGTCGCTGAGGATGTATTGTGACAATTCAGCTGCAGTCTTTATGGCTAAAAATAATAAGAGTGGAAGTCGAAGCAAACATATCGACATAAAGTATTTGGCCATAAGGGAACGTGGTTAAAGATAACAAAGTGGTCATTCAGTATATTAACACAGAGCTGATGTTAGCCGATCCTTTGACTAAAGGCATGCCACCACAAAGATTTAAGGATCATGTTGTCAATATGGGACTTGGTTCCATTATGTGTTAGTGAAACTCTATAGAGTAGATATTTCTCATATTTGTTGTGCACATTTTGTTTATTTGGAGAAATATCAATAAAGTTTGGACCTAGAATAAAAGTTAGGTTTATTCATTTAAGTATTGGGAAAGAGGTTGAAAACTTGATCATTGTAATAAATGGAAGATACTACTCGAGTAATAAAGGGGAAAATATCGCCATGATTCGTGTATTGAGTTTTCTTAAAGTCTAAGGGTTTGTGGTATTAAAAATAAAGTATAGGACCAAGTGGGAGAATGTTGGAATAGTGGAAGTATGGTGGTCCTATTTTTAGGGAAACCCCAAACCACAACTTCATCAACTACAACTCCCATGTTCCCACTAACCACTTAATCCCAATCAACCACATTACCCACTAACCCATTAACCCATTAGCATGATTTTAGGAAAATTTGATGGAAAGTTTCTCTAAAATAGCTAATGGATTCAAGGTCCCAGAGCACGAAAATTCTATTAAAAACACATTACCATCTTGTGAGAAATTTTTTGAGTGCTCTGAAGATCTTGAAGGTTCCGGGGCTTGACGTTTTGTTCCTCTCCGGATTAAGCAATGGCAAGAGGTTAGTGATTTTCCTAATTCCGCTGCATTTTATGTATTTAGTTACGGCTTTCAAGGGGATTAAACGTGAAACTCGTTAGGAAGTCAATGTGAGTTGTGGGTTTCAAACTTAAAACTTGATAAAAACTCACTCGATAAAAGACAACTATACTCTTTGAGAAAGGCTTCATTGTCATGTTCAAAAGCATCATAGTTAAGCTTGAGAGCATCGTGGTTAGCTTTCGAGAAATCGTGGTCTCTCTCTAGCTGTTTCATTTCCATCTAGCCAGTTGGTTATGGAACCAAACAGCACTTGTCTAGGCTACAATCCAAGTTCTTATATCGGCATAATTTTTCTCTCAAGTTCCATTGTTCTCAACTTCAAAGTTCTTCTTTAATGCCTTGACTTAATCTACACTCAACCTTCTTTTCTTTTCTCCCACGTGTCTTGATTCCTCCACACAACCTTCCCCTCTAATCCCTTTAACATGGTCTAAAATTCTTTGTGATACATGCAATTGTTGTTTCTAAGACTTTGCTCCTTTGTTACATCAATGGAAAAATCAAATCAAAGTGGGAGTCGATGGTTAGCGATCGGTAATCAATGGGCTCAATTAGTTAGTTCACGCTTTACTGCATTCTCATCTTGTCACGTGCTCAAGTTAGAAGTTAGTTACTACCGAACTTCCAATTACACTACTAATATTAAAAAAAATAATAATTGCAAAATAGAATAGGTCAAGACAAGTTCCAAGTAATACATACCCTTATTAAGGCAGGTTTTGGGTTTCACTATAAAAACCTTATATGGTTATTCCTGAGTTTTAGGAAATCTTATAAGGTACCAAAGTTGGTTCGAGTTTTTAAAAAACCACCCTGGTTACATTCTTAAACTTAGCCTACATAGGTTTGTGGGTTAAACAAGTTGACTCATTGAGTTAGCTCATTTAACCTATATATATTTTTTATGGGTTAAATGGTTCAATACGGTCTATTTAAACCCATTTATATATTTTAGTAAATCATATTGGTTAACTTATAATTACTAACAATTATTTAAAAAAAAATTATATAAAATATAAAGTTTATAACAACGTTGTATTGTTTATATAACAATATGATGAATTGACTTAATATTTTATACCATAATATGTATATTACAATTAAAACATCTTTATAGTATGAATAATTTAAAATGATTGAGGAATTAAGGGATGGAATTAGCGAGGAAGATGAAAAGACTAAGATAAAAAGTATGAAAGAAGGATAAGGAAGATAACGATGAATGATGATATATGTTTTTAATTTTATAATTTATTATATTGAGTTTAAAAGTTAAATGAATTAGCAACTTAGAGTTATGTTATAAATGTAACATGCAGTCAGGATAAGTTATGCCATTTTTTTTTTTACTTTAAATTAGCGAGTCAGTATGCAATTTAAACGGGTTAACCTACTTTAACCCGTAGGTTAATGGGTTGAGCTTATTTTACTTTTTAAATGGGTTAAAAATGTTAATTCTAATTCGTTTCTTAAGTGGATTAAATGGTTTGATCCATAGACTATAACTTATTTGCATAGTTATAGCAATATTGCTTATTTTTTTATTAATAAGAATAATATTTAAGAGGAAAACTAATCAATTTTTCAAACAACAGTATTTGAAATTTATTTGATCCATTATAGGTAGATAATTAAAAATAAATAAGAAATAAAAATAATATAAATATCTGATTTTAGAATAATTTGTCGAAAGCCATGTACTTTTTAAATTAAACACACTAAAAAAAAATACTGAATCAACGTTTTAAGATTCCAAAGATATATATCTTTAAATTTATTTTGTTTACATGCATGTTATGATATATATAGTTACGTTAGCATAAAAGTTTGAAAGCTTTAAAATTAATTAGATTATATAAAAATGTCACCCTACTCATTTTATTAATTATTTTATACAATATTAGTTTTTTTTATTGCTATCTAAATATTAATGAAAAAAATTCAATGGTAACAAGTTAAGGTATATAATTTAGTGATATAAATGTTGATCTTCAAATATGATGATTAGATTTCATTCCCCTTCATCAATAAATGTAATTTGCTATTAATGGAAAAAATAGAGAGAAGGTAAAAAAAATTATATAATCATTTTTTATAATATATATATATATATATATATATATATAATCATAGAAACATATTATGTATCCCATTAGAAAATTATTAGAATAAGTCATATATAAAAGATTTATTTTTAAGTATCAATTATATTTTTTAATAGAAATGTTTCTTTTTTTGTATAAATGTTTAAAAGTTAATACAATAGTTAGTAATAAGTTATCAACTATTTTTCTAATATAAGTATTTAAGTTTAGATATAAATATATAAAATTTGATAATAAATCGTCCATGCACTTCTCATACCAATACAATACCATCCTGTATCCCATCTCTTAATAGTTAAAAGGAAAGAGAGACAACGTTAAAAAAATTACTTCCTCTATATTCTTTTTCTTTATGTATATAAAATTAAAATGTATGGAAGTATGATCGATCCTACATTACACGGGCTGAAACTGAGCTACCGGGCCCAAAAAAGTAATTAGCAATTCAAAGATCCTATCGTAAAGCGGGATTCGTGTAGAGCGCAGCCACTCCGGCCTCCAAACAGCACCCCATCCCACGGTTAGGGTTTATAACTAAAACCCTCTGCCCTCACTGCCAGACATCTCTTCCACTTCCATCTTCTTCATCGCTTTCCGAAAATCCAAGAAATGGCTACTGTCGCCGCCGCCAGATCCATTTTCCGCTCATCCGCTGTTCGCAGCTCGGTGGCGAACCTCGCTTCAAAGCAAAGTCCTCGCAGTGTCCATTTCGTGCCGCGACTTCGAAGCCTCTCTCTCCCCGCTCCACTTTCAGGTAAACATAAAAAGATACTATCTTTACGCGCAATTTCTGCTATATTAAAGTTATAGTTAGTAGTTTTAAATGCAAATGCACGTATAAGTGATTGTATCCTGAAATTTTCATGTTGTTTTGAAGAATGCCTGTGGAGCTGAGCTTCTGTTTGGAGTCTACGATGCCGTTTCATACTGCGACTTCATCAGCGCTGATGACTTCGATGCTGTCGATCTCTCGCCGATCCTATGGTTGGCTTCTGAAGGTAATATCACCTGCTCTTGTGGATAACGATGTGGATCATTGATTGTTTTAGAAAATTTATGTACTCTGTGACAATGTGGACCGTTGATCTGGCTCAATGTTCTTACGTGTCTTGAGAGTTGCTTTCGATGAATGATATTGTCAATCGCACTTGAGTGTCGATATTTCCGGGGTATGCTTAACCTAATTGCAGTGATTTGTAAATTGGATCTCATGAGGGTTGGCTTTTATCTGATATCGGTGTATTAAGTGTCATGTGTATGTTCTTTCTGGTTCAAAGACTACAGGAGAACTAGTCTTTTATAGGCTATCTGACTAATTGAGGTTTATTTTTATTCTTTTCTGACTTAGGTATCTAGCGAACACCCCGTAGACCTCCTTGATGTTCTTTTGTTGATTAACAATTTTCTGGTAAGTAATTAGCGACAAGATCTTCCAGCAGAATGGTCCTTAATAACTATAAGATGAAAAAAATCAAATTTACTATGTAACTGAGATGGCTGAGAGATACCTGTTATGTGTGGTCTTATGTATATTTCAGGATTATACTTATCATCCATAGTTAGGCAGTTGTAAAACTTGTGGGAATAGATTAAATGAATGGGAGCCAAGACGCTAGTAAATACCTGTGGAATGATCATAAACCATTTGAATGTGGTGCATCTGACTTGTGGCTGAAGCAGATTTACCAGTCCTTCATCTTGCTGCTGAACATCTCTGTATCTTGAAAATAAGCAGCTATCTTTTCTCTTCTTTTCTTGCTTAATGAGAAAATGCATGGTCTGTTTTTCCTTGGTTGTAGGCCAACCGAAGACTAGATGAAGACCGAGAAGCAAAGATTGAAGATATTGATTTTCTTTGCTTTAGAATGTTAGGTTGGATGTATTGAATGACATGTTTGCCTTGAAAAATTAAACAAAAAGGCATAGGTTGACTTTCCTATAGAAAAGTGAGACGAATTGGTCCAATTCATCATTTTCTACTGTTTCGGTATGGTTTTGCATTATAATGGTGCCTGTACACTGTTAGGCATTGGAGATCAAGCATTTTATATTGAGAATAACTTAGTTTGATGTACTGAATTAGCCCTCTCAAAACATAATCTCTAGATGAAAATAGTTGTTCTGTCGTCCTTGCTTTACTCAAACTGATGGGAGATTCTTACTTCTGCTTTAAGTGCAAATGTAATGCAGAGCAACTTGCTTTTTCAATCAGATACTTGACTTCTACATTACGCTTGATAGTTTATCCATGAGAAATGAGAATATTCGGAAAGGATTTCCTATATGCAGTCTGACCTATTTTTACTAAATCAGCTTGCAACGACGATGTGTGATGAATGTTTGGAGGATATCAGCAACGCAAACCAGGCATTAGGCCAAAGAAAGCAATGAGAAAAAATGGGACTTAACGGCAATCGGATTAGAAGTTTACTGGGTTGCTGGATAATCGAAGATGGATATCTTCATTATTGGACTAACCTAGAATAAATCGTCTTGTTCTTAGGAGTTAGTTATTTGTCTGCTTGTTGATGGTGTAGACGTAACCCTATGATATGAGGAGGCCAGCTTTATTTTAGACAATTAGAAGTGCATAAAATATTTGGTATCTAAAGGTTCTGGAATACACTGCACCTTTCTTCTTTTAAATCTGGACATCGTCAGTTTCAGTTTGAACTTTTGATTTGCCTGTTTCTGTACTTCTATTTACTTTATACAAGTTTTGACAATTAGAAATTTTGCAAATTATTTGTTTTCTAACTGGTGCTTTGCACCCTCATACAATTACCCCTATTAATACACCACCTCTAATATACCATTAATCTAACTTCAAAAACCCAACATCCAGTGA
Source organism: Laguncularia racemosa (assembly GCA_037954665.1). NCBI lineage: Eukaryota > Viridiplantae > Streptophyta > Magnoliopsida > Myrtales > Combretaceae > Laguncularia > Laguncularia racemosa. Next base: position 12,086 of record JBBMOL010002930.1, read on the forward strand.
CAAAAACATACATACCAGCATATACCCCAAAACACATTAAGTTGTTTGGGGGGTGGAGGGGGGGCGGGGGGCCCGGGGAGATGAAAAAATGCAAGGGCTACTCTTTGCAACCAAATTTTCTTACCCAATTAGACAAACTGTTAATATTTAACACCAAATACTCCATAAGTAATCTCCAAAATTACCGAGCAGCAAAATCATAAAAATGAATCTCCCCTTGTTACTTTGCACAGGAAACGGAAGTCCTATGATCATTTTAGCTGATAGTAATTACTCTTCAGTGACATTAACAAGTTCATACTCCACCATAGACAGATTATTATCCTCCTTAACTTCAAAGTTAGCAGAATCCGCAACTTCAACACGCCCCCATTTGTCAACAGCTAGCCTCATTGTACCTTTGAACATGTCAATCTTTGCATTGCGCAGAATGACAGTTGTTCCTGGCTTCATGATATCAACTGCATAAAATTAGATGCATAAGCAACTTTGACCAAGACATCTTATCATGAAATAAAAATAGAAGAAAAAGAACATTCATCAAAATTAACTCAAATAAATCAAGCCCAATGACTCAATCATTCAATTATTCAAGCCTCTCCATACCAAGTCTGTTATTTATCATCAAACTAAGAGTGTTAGGTTATTGGTAAAAGTACTAGGTGATAGTCGTGAACCATCCTATGATTAGAGACTTTACTATAGACACCCACAAATCACACCAGCAATCGTGATGTACAATGCAAGCATCTGCCTTCACCCACTAGTTCACTTCTGGCCTCTAGGATGGTCAAATTTACATTTTAAAAAATTGTAAAGAAATAGGAAAAGACTGTATATGGGACATGCATAAAGTAGATGTTAGATTGGGTGGATTCAGAGCTTTATATCATGATACAGATTGCTGCAACCACACATGGGCATGGAGATAAATGTACATTAATATGCAGAAAACTTTTACTGTAGCGAAGGAACAATAGGAAGAATAACCACAATTTGATGGCAAAAGATTCATTATGTAAATGAAGTTGCAGCAAGAATAAGTTAAGGCCAGAAAGGTACAGATTGAGAAAGTTCACAAAACATGTCAAGAGAGATCTCATGTAAACATTTATTAGATAGACAGACAATAGAAGTATACCACATAAAATTGAGAATCAACATTACATCAAACTAATTAGCTGCAGTGAATTTAGATAGACACAAAGTCTGACCAAAAGTGGTAGCAATCTACTTCATGATAATGTAAATTGAAACCAAAATATTATAGTGAAAACTCTGAAGATGATCAACAGAATCTTTCAACAGATAATTTTCCTACAAAAATCAATGATGTTTTTATACTATCTTGAATAGCACCTGTGGCACCATAAAAGTTATTGCAAAAGGCATTAACTCATTGACTCCTCAGACAAGCCTAGCCTCATAAGCAAAAGGCAGAACTATTGCACTCTGTTCCCACCTTAACTCACTGTGTTAAACATCTCTGAATACACATGGACTGTATCTGACTATATATGTAGAGAAGTTAAGAGTTATAAAACAGGAATTGAGCAAACACATTTTTGAAACCAGAAGGAAAAGCCATATAACAGCAGAAATAAGGTGATCAAGATTTACTCTAAACTTAATACTCATCATCGAATAAAACATCAGCATAGAGAAATCAACTTGGATCTCTATGACTCCACAGAACTTAGAGCGAATGAAGCCGCCCAAAGTCTTCCCCTCTCAAATCAAGACCCAAACTGCTTGCAAAAGATATTCCAGCAACGAAGTTACAGGTTTTCTCTCACAAATTACTAGACTCTTAAATACTATATCCAAACTCGCAAGAAGCTCCACAACTTCCAATAATTCAATAACTGACTCAAGCATTGTTTTTTTTTTTTTTGGATAAGTATGACCCAATATTGTTCACCATTTCGTTGCAACAAAAAATTGTAAACCGCCTCTTTTGAAACCAGTCTCCAAACACCCAAATGAACCATAATATATCAAATTTCCAAAACTCCACATATAACCGTCAAAAGCTAGCAAATTTTCAAAACTTAGTATCAAGTTACCCCAAGAGAAGGGTTGCACGGATACTACAGTAAACATGATACACAAGGAAATCAGAATGGGATGTATGTATTTATGTATGTAAATACGTCAATATATACCCTGATCGTTTCGAGCAGTGAAGATGATGGATCCAGTCTCGTCCCCGACGAGGCATTCGGCGATACGCGCGGCGCGAGGACCAGACCGAGAAAGAGCCGCCATGGAAGTTCGATTAGGACGAGCATTGACGGTGACGTTTTTAGAGTCTACGACTTTGACAGTTAGAGTGTGACCACTGGTTCCTGGTTGGAGACGATCGACTTTAGTGAAGACGGGCTTTCTTTTCTCCGTCACGGTCAAGGGGTTGCTCGCCATGAGAAGTGATAAGATTAGGTAAATAGAGTTTGAATTTGGAAGGCGGATCCTGGATGTGCAGTTTCTAGGGTTTTTGAGCAATTTTGGGATGACAGAGACAAGGAATTAGGGTTTAGGAATTTTGAGATGGGAAAAGGGTGGTTTTGTAATTTTAGTTTAAAGTTTCGGCTATCCTCTACGACTTGCTGCCTTGCTGGGCTCTCCCGGGTTATCTATCCCTAGGCAAGGCCCAAACTTTAACCAGAGAGTTTTTTTTTTTTAATAGTAAGATTATAAAAATTTAAAGCCAAGCCGAAAATTTACATTGATTCGAAAATAAAAACAAATAAAGCTGTGTCTCACGCTCCAAGCTGAAGGACTTAACACTTCACCACATGTTTTACATAAAACAAAACATTGCGCTTCGTATCATACCCCAAATTTGAAGGACTAGATAATTCATAATGTGATTTACATAAGATATTACCATGTTATATTAAAACTTGTGCAATTTCATGAAATATTTTTAAAAAAGCGTTTTTAGTTGCCTACATAATCATTTTCCCACTTTAACAAATAAAAAAAATAAGTATTTTTATATTATTTAATCATTTATTTTGATGATAAAACAGTAGAATAAGGTTAAAAAAATGTAATTTATGGATAAAAGAGCTCAATTTGAAAGATATGGGTCACAAGTGTATGTAAAATAAATATAAAGAAAAAACTACAAAAATATACTGAATTAAATAAAGCAAATAAAACTAATAGAGATAAGAGACAACATTGCTTCATTAATACTTGGAAAAGTTTTGCCTTACTGTATTTTATAATGCAAATATTAGTAATGGGGCAATCTGTAAATATAAATGGAGGGGAAATAAGTTATGGTTCTGGCTTGATTATAATAGAGAACATGTACTCATAATTCATGTCTCTAAAAATAAAAGAGTTCATAATTATTTGATACATGATGCATATAATATATATAAAATTTGGTTATAAAAAACCACTTGCTAAATCATAACTTTATACATTTCTTATATTTTAGATTGGAGTGAATTTTGAATTATATTATAAATTATGAAGTCAACGGCTTGGAATATGAAGAATCTAAAATTGTAATTGTCATCCTAATTTGGACAAAACATAGGCTGCTTCTTAATGTGACAAATAAAAGCATGACTTACTGAAAAAAACAAAGAAAGCTAAAAGTCCATGTAAACACGATAATGAAATGTAAACTTAAAAATGGTTATGATGATTTTAATAAAGGAATAATAAAGAATGTTAACATGATAAATGGCATGGTGGCTGATGATATTAAAAATACCATCCAAAATTTGCTTGAAAAATCAATTTACCGCAAACTAAAATTTGGTACTAGATTATAACTTTGCTTACAACATGAGACATGTAATTTAACTCTTTTTTTCTAGTCATTGCTTAAGGCCAGCCACGGTGCAACATGTTTTCCTGTGTGCCATAAAACGTAAGATATGTTGGACTCCTCCACATCAGCAACAGGTCAAAATTAGGGGTAGTATTTTCGACGAGTCGAAAACTTTGCCTGTATTTATAATCTCACAGCAATCCTTTGGTAATAGACAGCCTACAATCGATTTACGGCAAATACAAACCTAATTGAACATCTTCGGTCCCAATGTACAAAGTACATAGTTTCAAATAGATGAATGAACTCAATTAGGCATGTAAAATTGTTGTTGCATGTACTTTATTGTGCAAATTTCTATACCCACTGACTTGAACCCCAAAACTCGTTGGCCAGGGATAGGATCTTCTTCTCGGTCTATTGTTTCATCGTCTATGCAACCCCAGTGCAAAATGAGAGTCTAGCATTTTGCAACTATAGCTTGGAGGTAAGGATAATGACAACAAAAACCCAAGCAACTGTGGGTTGAAAGTCTTTTGGCATATCCACGATAACGGCTACCTGAAAAATAAAAAATAAATAAATAAAAACGATTTGCTCGAGAAGAAACTGAAAGTTAAAAAGGGTAAAGTTAAAGAGGACAATCCGAATTTACAAGTCTTTGTTCGCTGTTTCTCGAGTATTGATGTTATATTGGATAGGTGTTATTGTAAACTAATTATGCCTATAGCTGATTTAGGGAACTGTTATTGGTGCTATTGATATTCTTTAACATGCCTGCAGCTGGAGTTGATTTTTCTTCCAAGTGTGAAATTGCTGAAGTTCATTATCATTGATGCACAAAAGGGGATCATTCTTACAAACACAAGGCGAGGACTTATAGTCATTACTAAACATTTGACTTCAACTTAGGCTCTATAAGTGACTTGTAGAAAAGACAATCGAGTTTATGTGAAAGCTTTATAAAGAGGAAAGAACAGTTCGGAGTTTTGTGATTAATTGAAAGGCATATTGGTTTAGTCCAATTTGTAAAACAAGTGGCCACAAAAGCAAGATTTTTTTTTTTTGGGTGCATATGTCGATGTATAGAAGCCAATTTTCATTCAACAAAATGACTTACATTGAAATTTTAAGCTATCTTATAATGTGATAGACCTTTTGGTACGTGATTCAACCAAACTGAATTGTAAAATATGATTATTTTATATTTTGATTTAGTTTGGATGGTGTCTAAAAATTTGTAGTTTGTTTAAGAGGTTAAACTAAATCGAAACACTTAAATTCAAATGTTTAGCTTTTTTTTTTTTTTTTTTTTTTGGTGATCTCCCATCTTGCTCTTAACTTCTATTGTCTACTCAATTTCTTTTATCATTGTCCCTTGTCTCTTAATCAAATTTACATGCCTTCACTATCATTTAAGATATATTGTCATCATGATATAGTGTTATATGACTTAAATTTTTGAGTAATTTTTCTTATTTAAATATTAATATTTGATTGAAAACTTCAATATATATTAGTATTATCAACTAGAATAAGTTTTTTTTAAGTAGTTTAAACTAAAATTGGACCAAACTAAATTACAATTAAAGTAGTTCAATTCGAAATCCCAAACTTGTTAAAAGTGTTTGATTCATTAAGGGTTTGAATTGAACCATTTCAAATATGATTAGGTTCAATTTGGCCCATAAACTAAACTAATCTAAATCATGAATACCCCAAGCAAGAAGTGGCAATCAAGGTATATACTAAAGTTAACCTTATCAACAAAGAAAGCAATGTCAAGTAGTATACTTATAAGCGGGGAAATCATTTCAAAAAAGAAAAAAAATAGTAGTGGATTATAGCTAGAGTCCTTTATGCAATATGATGGCATTTAGTGACACGTAAGACACATGTTTCACTATGATTGGCCTAAAAAAGTAACTAGGCAAACAAACATTAGATTATGTATCTCGGATAGTAATGTCAACACCACTACTTTATCTGCCTTTTGTAGTTAAAAGAAGTGTGACCAATGATAAGTGTTACTCTCTCATTGGATAAATAGTATTAACCAGACAAACGGATATAGATGAAGTTAACATAGATAGCATCATTGATCTTGAAAAGTTTAATTAGATACTAAAATTGATAAAATCACATTCAAGTAATTAATTTAAAAATTAATTAAAGTTTATGTATCGGATGCAATATTATCCCATTTTAATAAAGCAACCGCCATTATGCAATAAAATATAATTATAAATGATAAGTGAGATGATAGATGATAGAAATTTTACGAGGGAAAAATACATAAACATGGCCCATGTTCTACAATTTGTGTTTTGCGTTTGATAAGCATATGAGCTATGTTTTATCATTATGTACTAATGTTAATTAGGAGACATGTGTAAACTTTTGATTAGTCCATCAATAATCAATTAAATAAAATAATGTTATCTAATATTTTTAATTAAATAATTTCATAAAAAAATAATCACAATGCAAAAATTCATTTTTTTATCTTAGGTTCATTAATGTCTTATGTGTACAAGCTTATATATAGTTTCAATTGAAGACCCAAAAAGACTACAATATTAGGTTTTTCAATATGTTAAACAAAGCTACTATATGAGGGTTGTTTTGTAATATTATAAATATTTAAAGGTTTTTAAATAGCTAAGATGCTAAAAATTGTGCCCCCAGCTTTATTAGTATCGATGATATTGATTATTTATTATAAAGGCACACCAACTATTGTTGAGCTTAATTTTTTTTTTCTAACCTGATTTACTCTAAACCTTATACTCATTTAATGTAAACCATCGACTAAGATTATAAAATAAATAAATAAAATTTTACTTAAAAAAAAGGAGTCAGCATCCAATCGTAATCAGGAAAAATTAATTGAGTAGTATTAATTCTAACTTGGCTATCGATTAAAAAAATTTATATTTTTTTCATAGGAAAACTAGAGATTCTAAGCTCGGAGGCTATCTTTTAAAACACTATGTTTACCACTTTAAATCTTCAAAAATTAAATTTTATTAAATTATAAAAAAAATTAAAATTTATTGAGGTCACCCTGTGAGTGCCTACGTACCACATATTTGATATTAGACCGGTCGTAGTTCATATAAATTCTAAATTGTTAAGAAAATTTTATTGTTTTGTTTTAAAAAAAAAAAACCAAAAAATTAAAAGCTAAAGTGTTTAAAAATATATTTTTAAAAATCTAAAATGTAAAAAAAATAATAATTTATTTTAAAAAAAAACTCATGCCTATTGTGATTCAAACCTAAGAATGTAGGGACTTTGCATGCATGTGTTTCCGTTAGGCCGTGGCTTGTGCCTCGGTTTATTATGCAATCAAATTGCATTTATTTCCTTTTATTAAAGAAAAAAACAAAACAAAAAAATAAATAAGTAAAAAATATATAATATAAGAGAGTAAAAATTGTGTGTCTACAGCTATCCCTCTTTGTAATGAAGTTTGAGGAAAACTTTACTACAATGACCAATGAGACACTATTTTTGTCTAAAAGTGTACCTTGACAAGCTATTCAACCTATGCAAGAAATATTTTACTGAATGGTAAGAGATGTTTAGGATTGTGCTTTGTGTTTGACTATCCTATACTAGGAAACGTCTTTACAAACTAGCAACCCTAAGCAATGATTTTTAGAATAGTGCTCCTATGGGCTGACTAATTTTAATGGGAGCGTTTATTACAGACTAGCAAAGAAAAATATGAGTTTTAGAATAGTGCTCATGTGGGTTAACTAATTTGCATAGGAGAGCGTCTATGATGAACTAACAATCTTAAGGATAATAATCTTGTGGGCTGACTATCTTATATGGGAAAGCATCTATTATAGACTAAAAATCTTAAGAATAGTACCCTGTGGGCTAACTAACTTGCATGGAAAAGTGTCTATTACAGATTAGCAATCATAAGAAATGATTATTTTTATAATAGTTTCCCCTTTTGGGCTTACTAACTTGCATAGGAAAACCCTTTATTACAAACTGTAATCTTAAAAATGATGAATTTTAAAAAATTTCTCTT
>JBBMOL010002931.1:0-19923 GCA_037954665.1 Laguncularia racemosa
CCTCTTAGTTGGGAAAATTTACTACTCTGTTTGGGGGTTTTACTCCTTAATTTAAAAACATGGTTTCCCCATTTTGGGTTCAATAGGCGATGTCTTTTTAATCAAATTGGGGTTTTTGTTTGGTTTTGATTTAATTACATTCCTCTTTTTGGTTTTCAATTTTAAATTTGTCTATTACATTTTGAATAGTTCAGGCCCCAACACTTGTTTCTCACTCACCTCATCTCAATGTAAGGGAAATCGACACTTTTCTCAAATATAATGCTTCATAAGGTACCATTTGAATGGTAGCTTGACAACTGTTATTATAGGTGTGTTCTACTAAAGGTAAGTTGATGAGAGCCATGATGAGAGCTAAGCTAGAAGGTGGAATGTGGATCCTCTTGAAGTGCCACCTGGACCGATCACAAGAACTCGAGCGAAACGATTCAAGGAAGCACTAAACGGGCTGATAAAGGATATCCAAGAAGCTGGAAAAGAGTGGAGCAATCATGAGAATGACCTTGCATTTGTACAAGTCATTCAAGGAGATCAAAGCATTGGAGATCAAAGTTGCCAGCCTTGACAACGCTGGCTTAAACGCTGCCGGCCTTGAACCGGCATTGCCATTCTCGCGCGACAGAGGGACTACACCGGCTTACTATGCCACCGGCCTGTGTACCCAGCGTACATCCTACGCCGTCGGCTATCATTGCCTGTTTGTTATTTTCCCGCGACTTTATGATGTTATGTCATTTTAGGCTTTTGTTATTATGAGTTGTAAACCCTAATATAAGTTGCTAGGGTCGGAAAATAGAACATAGAACACACATACAACATTAAATAACATATTTTAAGAGAATTCCTCTCTTGGTTCTCTAAAGAACTTCTCTTGAACTTATCAAATTTCTTCCATGGCGTTCATCCCGACTTATCAATCGGTCTTTCATCCCAATTGTGGCGTCAATCAGAATATACCAAGGTTCTTGCCTCACCTATAGGCAACGGGTCGTGGTTCCACTTGACTGTTTTGGCATCTTGGGTTGCAATCTCGAATGTATTGGTATTGGGTTTCGTCACACGTAGGCGTGGTTCGTATCAGTTTGGTATCAGAGCCTAGGTTTTGTTAAACATCAGTTCAGTTTGAGGAAGGTAACATCAAAACCCTAACTCCAATCATTCATATCAATTGTTCATATCAAGTTTCGTGTTGTCATAGCTTCGTACTAAATTCCATAGTGTTAATTGTTTCTTGAGTAGTGTAGTGCATCCTATTAATCTTGTTACAAACAAAAAGAACAAAAAAAAATCACAACAAAAAAAAAAACGTGAACAAAGAACCGAAACAAAGGCAGCAAAAAGGAAAGAAAAAGAGAAAAATTCAAGCCCCTAAAGTTGTTCATGAATTCTACGAAAGGGATTGGTGTAGTTTGGGTTAGTTCTAAGAGAATTGAGAAGAGAGATTGGTGAGTTGATATCATCTTTACTTGTGAGAATACATGAGTGATTGTGGGATATCATCCTTTGTGTGAAACACGTAAGGGAGTGAATTGTGAGGCTTAATCCTATATATATTTGTGTTAGTAATAACCTTTATTGTAGGAACTATGTCGAGGCAACATTCTCTTAAAGGTGAGAGGGGGAGGTTTAATGCTAGGTTAGTGATTAAGGCGTTGAGGAGTGAGATGAAGAGGATGTTTCAAGAAGGCATGAAACAAATTCATGAGACGGTGGAGCAAAAACTAGAGCAATCTAAAAACGTCTTTCAAGGGCGTAAGAGGGAGAGTTGTTCTAAGAGAGGACAAAGGGGTGGAGATGAAATTTCTGATGATGAATTTGATGAACCTTCTATCGGGAGTTATAGAGGTTATGGTGGTAAGAATAGAGGAACTAAGGATTGGGAAGATAGAGGAGATAGGAATAGAGAGGATAATCAATTGAGTAGTATAAAGATGAAGATTCCTCCTTTCCAAGGGAAAAATGATCCCGAGGCATACTTAGAGTGGGAGAAGAAGGTAGAGATGGTGTTTGATTGTTACAATTATAGTGGGAGAAAGAAAGTGAAGCTTGCTACCATTGAGTTTTCAGATTATGCCATAGTGTGGAAGGATCAACTGATGTTGAATAGAAGAAGGAATGATGAACCACCTATTGAGTCTTGGGAAGAGATGAAGAAGCGGTTTGTTCCTACTTATTACTATCGTGAGTTGCACAACAAATTGCAAACTCTTAAGTAGGGAAGCTGAAGTGTGGATGAGTATTTCAAGGAGATGGATGTTACTATGATTAGAGCGAATGTAGAGGAGGATAGAGAGGCTACCATGGCTAGGTTTCTTGTTGGGTTGAATAGAGAGATTCAAAATGTCGTAGAATTGCAGCATTATGTGGAATTGAAAGATATGGTTCACATGGCTATAAAGGTTGAGAACCAACATAGGAGGAAAGGTAGTAGTACTGCATGGTTTCAATAGGGTGCTGGTTCATCCACATGGAAGAAGGAAGAAAAGTCTTTACCCACCAAGCCAAAGGGAGAGCAGAGGCAAGCGGGTTCTACTCCTGGTAACCAAGGTAAACCTGATTCTTCTACCCCTAGAAATCGTGACATTAAATGTTTTAAATGCCAAGGCAGAGGCCATATTGCTAGTCAATGTCCAAATAGGCGTGTTATGATTCTGCCTGATGATGGTAAGTATGAGACTGGGGGAGATAGTGAAGATGATGATATGCCTCCATTGGAGGACGCTAGTGATGATGAGGAGCCTGCAGCAGGGAAGTTAGTGGCAGTAGTGAAGCGAGCTTTGAATGTGCAGGTAAAGGAAGAAGAGGAGGTGCAACGAGAGAATATCTTTCATACTAGATGTTATCTAGGTGATCATATTTGCAATTTGATCATTGATGGGGGAGTTGCACTAATGTGGTGAGTACTTTTATTGTTGAGAGGTCGGGACTCAAGACTACTAAGCACCCTAGTCCATATAAATTGCAGTGGCTGAATGATAGTGGTGAGACTAAGGTGAGTAAGTAAGCCTTGATTGCTTTTCGCATCGGTAGGTATGAGGATGAAGTGTTATGCGATGTAGTGCCGATGTAGGTGTGTCATGTGTTGTTGGGGAGGCCATGGCAGTTTGATAGAAAGGTTGTTCATGATGGTTTTTCTAACAAGTATACACTTGTTTACCATGGCAAAAGCTATAATCTTAAACCCTTAACACCTAAACAGGTGTATGAGGATCAGTTGCAGCTACAACAATCTTTTGCAAAATATAAGGTGAGTGAAAAACAGAGGGAGAGTGAGAGAGTAAAAGACATGGACAAAGAAAAAGAACACAAAAGTCAATATCAAAAGGAAAAGGAGAGGAAGGCTGGAAAGAGCGTGAGAGGCCAAGTTGAAGGGGGATCAACTTTGGTGGTGAGTGAAAGGGAGAGTGTAGCCTTGCAAAAGGAGAGTTGTGTGGCAAGAGCGAGTGTAGTGAGGAGAGTGTTAGTGATGAAGCAACCTATGTTGTTGCTGGTTTTTAAGGAAACTTGTTTGAATCCTAACGAACTTTTTAACTCTTTGCCTAGTGTGGTTGTGTCTATTGTGCAGGACTTTGAAGATGTCTTCCCTGAGGAGATTCCAAAGTGGTTACCACCTATTCATGGTATTGAGCACCAGATTGACCTTGTACCCAGAGCATCTATTCCAAACAAGCCAGCTTATAGGAGCAATCCAGAGGAGACAAAGGAACTTTAAAGGCAGGTTAATGACTTGATGGAGAAAGGGTACGTAAGAGAGAGCATGAGCCCATGTGCAGTGCCTATGATTTTGGTGCCTAAGAAGGATGGGTCATGGAGAATGTGTGTTGATTGCCGCGCCATCAACAACATCACGGTAAAGTATCGTCATGCCATTCCCCGCTTAGATGACATGTTAGATGAGTTACATGGGTCTAGTGTCTTTTCCAAAATTGATTTGAAAAGCGGATATCACCAAATTAGAATGAAAGATGGTGATGAATGGAAAACTGCATTTAAGACAAAATATGGATTATATGAGTGGTTAGTAATGCCTTTCGGTTTAACTAACGCACCTAGTACTTTCATGAGACTTATGAACCATGTTTTGAGGACTTTTATTGGCAAATTTGTGGTTGTCTATTTTGATGATATCCTCATTTACAGCAAGAGTTTGGAAGACCATATATCTCACTTGAGGGATGTTTTGGAAGTGCTTCAAAAGGAACAATTATATGATAACCTCAAAAAGTGCACTTTTTGCACAGACAAACTTGCGTTTCTTAGCTTTATTGTTAATGCACAGGGAATACAGGTTGATGAAGAGAAGATTCGTGCGATCCAAGAATGGCCTAGTCCAACTAATGTAAGTAATGTGTGGAGTTTCCATGGACTAGCGAGCTTTTATAGGAGGTTTGTGAAGGATTTCAGCACCATTGCAGCACCACTTACTGAAGTAATCAAGAAGAATGTGTGGTTCAGATGGGGAGAGCAACAAGAGAAGTCCTTTCAGACGCTTAAAAATAAGCTGACTCATGCGCCATTACTTGCTTTACCTGATTTCTCTAAAACCTTTGAAATTGAGTGTGATGCTTCAGGAATAGGTATTGGAGCAGTGCTCATGCAAGAGAGAAGACCAATTGCATTCTTTAGCAAGAAGCTAAGTGGGGCAACCTTGAACTACCCTACTTATGACAAAGAGTTATATGCATTGGTTCAAGCACTGGAGACTTGGCAACACTATCTTTGGCCAAAAGAGTTCGTGATTCACATTGATCATGAATCCTTGAAGTACTTGAAGGGACAACATAAGCTAAACAAAAGACATGCTCGTTGGGTGGAGTTTATCGAAACATTTCCTTATGTCATCCACTACAAGCAAGGTAAAGAAAAGGTTGTTGCTGATGCATTTTCTAGAAGGTATGCTCTTATCTCTACTCTTAGTTCTAGATTACTTGGTTTTGAGCATATTAAAGAATTGTATGCTACTGATCGAGATTTTTGTGAAGAGTATGTGCGCTGTGAGAAGAGTGGTCATGGTAAATTCTATAAGCATGAAGGATTCTTGTTTAGTGAGAATAAACTTTGCATTCCAAATTGTTCTTTAAGAGAATTATTAGTGAGAGAGTCTCATGGAGGAGGTTTAATGGGGCATTTTGGAGTAGCTAAAACCTTAAGGGTGCTGCAGGAACATTTCTATTGGCCTCACATGAAACAAGATGTTGAGAGGATTTGTGAGTGATGTGTCACTTGTAAGCAAGCAAAGTCCAGAGTCCAACCTCATGGGCTTTATACCCCACTTCCCATTCCTCATGAGCCGTGGGTAGATATTTCCATGGATTTTTTGTTAGGATTACCCAGGTCTAGGTATGGTCGAGACTCTGTTTTTGTAGTCGTGAATAGGTTTTCTAAGATGACACATTTCATTCCTTGCCACAAAACAGATGATGCTTGCCATATTGCTAATTTGTTCTTTAGGGAAGTTGTGAGATTGCATGATATGCCTAGAACAGAGTAGTATGTGAAACAAGCCAACAAAGGTCGTCAACAAGCTGTCTTTGAACCTGGAGACTGGGTTTGGGTTCACATGCACAAAGAGCGGTTTCCTGTGCAGCGTCGATTTAAATTACTTCTTAGAGGCGATGGACCATTTCAAATTCTTGAGCGCATCAATGATAATGCCTACAAGATAGATTTGCCAGGTGAGTATCAAGTAAGTGCTACTTTTAATGTTACTGATCTGAGTCCTTTTAATGTAGGCGACAATTTGAGGACAAATCCTTTTCAAGAGGAGGGGAATGATGAGAGCCATGATGGGAGCCAAGCTAGAAGGTGGAAAGTGGATCCTCTTGAAGTGCCACCTAGACCGATCACAAGAACTCGAGTGAAACGATTCAAGGAAGCACTGAACGGGCTGATAAAGGATATCCAAGAAGCCGGAAAAGAGTGGAGCAATCATGAGAATGACCTTGCATTTGTACAAGTCATTCAAGGAGATCAAAGCTGCCAGCCTTGACAACGCTGGCTTAAACGCTGCTGGCCTTGAACCAGCGTTGCCATTCACGCGCGACAGAGGGACTACACCAGCTTACTACGTTGCCGGCCTATATACCCAGTGTACATCCTACACCGGCTCCTACGCCGCCGGCTTTCATTGCCTGTTTGTTATTTTTCTGTGACTTTATGATGTTATGTCGTTTTGGGCTTTTGTTATTACGAGTTGTAAACCCTAATAAAAGCTGCTAGGGTTGGAAAACAGAACATAGAACACACATACAACATTGAATAACATATTTTGAGTGAATTCCTCTCTTGGTTCTCTAAAGAACTTCTCTTGAACTTATCGAATTTCTTCCGTAGCGTTCATCCTGACTTATCAATCGGTCTTTCATCCCGATTGTGGCGTCAACAGAATATACCAAGGTTCTTACCTCACCTATAGGCAATGGGTCGCGGTTCCACTTGATTGTTTTGGCATCTTGGGTTGCAATTCCGAGCGTATTGGTATTGGGTTTCGTCACACGTAGGTGTGGTTCGTATCATAAGTGCTCATCCCAATTCCCACTAAGATTAGATGCACATGCCCTCAACATGTCCTCTAATATCTAAATGATTCAGTCTGATTAGTCATCTATCTATGGGTGAAATGCTATACTAAATTGTAGCTTGGTTCCTTTTACCTTGTGTAAACTATTCCAGAATCTCCCCATAAATTTGGTATTCCTATTTGATATGATTGTGACTAGTATTCCATGTAACTTCACGATCTCTTTTACATATAGTTGAGCTAGCTTCTTAAGTTTATATACAATGCCTATAGGTATAAGATGAGTAGATTTCGTGATTTGGTCTACAGTTATCCAAATAGTGTCTAACTTAGTCACAATCCTAGGTAACATTGTGACGAAGTCTGTAGTCACATGTTCCCATTTCTACTCTGGTATTGGTAGAAGTTACAACATGTCAACAGGTCTCTAATATTCTATTTTAATCTATTGGCATGTCAGACACTTAGACACATATTTTGCAATTTCCCTCTTCATGTTCCTCCACCAATAATGGCGCTCAAATCCTTATACATTTTGGTACTCTTAGGGTGAATAGACTACCCATAATAGTGTGCTTTCTTCAATATCTCATTATTTATTTCATCTATATCTAGCATACATAGCTTATGAAAAACCTTGACACTCCCTCTTCATCTTCATTAAATTCTATAGCCTTTCCATCCTCCATTCATTTCTTAATCTCTTTTACACCCACATCATCAGCTTATGCAGCTTTTATCTTGTCCACTAATGTGTGCCATATATGTAAACTAGTGACTCTAACTCCAATCTCCTCAGTTGCAATCTCCAAATCTAATTTATGCATATCCTCTAATATTTTTCTTTGAGTTGTAATCAAAGTTGCCAAATTACCATGCCTTCTTCTACTAAGTGCAATAACAACTACGTTCACTTTCTTAAGATGGTATTAAATCTCAATGCCATAATCCTTCATTAGCTCTAGCCAGTGTCTCTACCTCATGTTTAATTCTTTTTAGGTAAAGATATACTTGAGGCTCCTATGATCTATGAATATCTTGCACTTCTCCCCATAAAGATAATGTCTCCAAAGTTTAAGTGCAAGAATGATAGTTGCTAACTCTAGATCATGAGTCAGGTAGTTTTTTTCATAAAGCTTCAATTGTTGGGATGCATATGCTATCACCTTCTCTTTTTACATTAATAAACACTTGAGCCCTTGGATGGATGCATCACTGTACACCATAAATTCTTCACCATTGATAAGTAATGCTAGCATTGGTGTAGAAATTAGTCTCTCCTTCAGTGCTATGAAGCTTTCTTTACATCTATCATCCCATGCAAACTTTACCCTTTTTGAGTTAATTGGTTAGAGAGGTTGCCCGCTTGGAGAATCTTTTAACAAATCTTCTATAATAGCTTGTTAACCTCAAGAAGCTTATAATTTTTGTTATTGTCATCGATCTAGGCCATTCACTCACAGCCTTTATCTTCTCAGGATCTACAAACAACCTATCTTTATTGATCACATGACTAAAAAATGTTTCTTACTTCAAACAGAACTCACACCTATTGAACTTTTCATATAGCTTCTTTGCCTACAATCTATTTAACACTAACCTCAAATGTTGTTCATGGTCCTCTTCACTCCTTTAGTATATTAAAATGTCATCTATAAGAACAATGACAAATTTATCATAATACTCCCTAAATACCAAGTCAATTAGGTCTATGAAAGTTGTTGGTGCATTAGTGAGTCAAAATGGCATTACTTAAAACTCATAGTGCTTGTATCGAGTTTTGAATGCGGTCTTTTGAATATCTTTCTCCTTGATTCTCAGTTTATAGTATTTAGATCTCAAATCAATTTATGAGAAAACTTAAGCCCCTTGCAACTAATCAAACAAGTCATTAATCCTCGAGAAGGGATATTTATTCTCAATAGATAGTGATCCTATTTAATTCCCTTTAATCTACGCACAATCGCATACTGCTATCTTTCTTTTTTACCAATAACACCTACGTACCCCAAGGTAAGACACAAGGTCTAATGAACTTCTTATCTAGTAACTCTTGTGTCTGCTTCTTTAATTTTGTCAGTTTGGTAAGCATTATATGGTATAGGGTTTTGGATATGAGAGCTATACCAAGCACTACATTTACACTAAACTCAATCCCCCTTGCTAGGGGTAAGCTTGGCAGATCTTTAGGAAATACCTTTGTGAATTCCTTCACCACTCATACTTGCTCAATTCTCACTAAAGCCATCATGCGCTTACCCCATAGTTGATAGGTTTGCTGTGAGGACCTAAACTTAAACAATAATGTTAAAATTAAAATAATATATATATATGTGTGTGTGTGTGTGTGTGGTAAGGTAAAATCAATATATATATATATATCTATGTATATGTTATATGCTAAAAATAAAATAAAATAAAATATATATATATATAATAATAATATGAATTATATGGGCATATAAAAGAGGAAGGAAAAATAAATAAATACAGAACAACACCCTCTTTCAATGTCAGCAAAATTAAGTAATATTATATATATATATATATATATAGACATTAGAATAGAGAGAGAGAAAAATCAAATCATCAAAAATTAGATAAAAAAGAAACCCAAAACTCTCTCCATTTCATCCAAATTTTCTGGGCAAATTGAAATTGGAATTTCCAACATGCAATCATCAGGATAGGAAGAAGAACAAGATTGAAGTAGGATGCAACAAGAATTTGAAGAAATTAAAGAAAAAAAAATCAAATTAAGTAGGGAGAATTTTGTTTGTTCGTTCGAAGGGGATAGGGTAAATCTGCTGCTAGGCCAAGCTAGGGTTAAGGTTTTGGTAGGAGAGGATTTCGGCTGGCATAGTGGTTGCTGGCTTTGGTGGTCGGAGGCTGGTGAACGGAGTAGCCCCTAGTAACGCCCGAAACTTCCTATTTTTGTTAAAACTATCAAATGTTGATGAAAAATTATGAGTTTTGGTATTCTGGCATAATTTTGTACGAATATTAATGTGATAATTTTATTTTTCTGAAATTTGATTTACAAATATGTGCTCCTTAAGAAATGCTCTGTTCTAGTCGTAAATTAAATTAGAAACTAAATAGGTCAAATGATGTATTTTTGATGTAATTTTTAGTATATAAGATCCTTATATGATTTATTAGATCACCAAATCAATAATTGTTCATATTGAAGTTGTTTTCTATTTTTAGTGAATTTTTCAAGCTAATTATCCTGTTCTGGCCGAATTAAATCCTTAGCAAAATTAGAAAATTTTTCAAGCTAATTACCATGTTCGGTGCAAGATCCTGATAATTTAGAACCATACGATTCAATATAGAATCATGTTGAAATTTAATTACATTAATATATAATAGAGCGTAGTATACCCGTATGTATATGAATTAGAAATTTGTAGGAAAATGGTGGATTATACGAGGTTTGGATGGAATTTAAGGGTTTGGAATACTGAATTAGCAATTTAGGGTTCAATAGAGCGAATGAGGTAGACCGCGACCTCAGACTCAGGCACGAGTCTTTGCTATACAACAGATAGAGCCAGCTAATGTGGATGATGTAGTAGTAGGTAAGACTACTAAACTTATCTGATAGTTTGATGGTTAAATAGTTGTAATGTAAATGAACCTATATATCTATATGAATATGTAAATGTATAAGTGTAAATATATATATGTGTGTGAATTTTAATGTGTATGGGATGTTGATACTTGTTATGAATTGAGTAATTGAATTAATGAATGAATCTATATGTGTAAATATGCATAAATGTGTGTGTAGACATGAATTTACATGTGTACATATGTAAAATAGTTGTATCTGCTTAGGGGTTAAACAAATTGTAATAGTGAATATATGCCTATAAGTACATGTAAGTGTGTATATGCAAATGTGAATATATAGATGTGTTTATGGGTGTAGACATGAAGTAATTAAGCTGTAGATATGACTATGCTTAACTTGTCATTGAGTAGGATGTTAACAATAATTGCTAGAAGTGGAATGTGATGTGTTTGATGATTTCAGGTGTGATTCGATTAGATGATAATCCCGCTTATGCCTTGTTTGACACTGGAGCAACCCATTCTTATGTCGCTGAAGACTGGGTGAGACGAAACATGGCTCCAGTGAAGAGTCTTTTTTTTTTCATTTCCCCCTAAACACATCTTTACCCTTTTTAAAAAACATTATAATTTTGAAAATTTTAAATTAAAAAAGTTTTCCCCCAAAATAAATTTTTAAAAACAAGTAAAAACCCCCCAATTTATTATTTCACAATTTTTTAATTATTTTTTCTTAAAAAAAAATAAAAACATTAAAATTAAAAAAATTTTTTAATTAAATTTTACAAAAAATGAAAAATTCATTTTTAAATTTTTTAAAAAATATAATAAGTTTAATTAACCCTTAAAAAATTCATAATTGCGGTTACGTAAAACAAAAATTTTGAAGGTGGGAAAAAAATTTTGTTTTAAAAAATTTTAAATTCGAATTTAAACTTTTTAAAAAACCCCTTAAACCATTTTTTCCTACAAATTTTAATTTTAAAATTTTATATTTAAAATTAAATGAAATTAAAAAACAAAATTCATTTAATCGTTTTTAAAATGGTTTAAAAAAATGTAATTTACTTGAAAAATTTTAATTTTGAAAATTTTATTGGGGAAAAGGGTAATTACTTAAAAATTTAAAAATAAAAAACTTAAAAAAATTTTTTAAATTTGGGGATTTTAAAAATTTATATAAAAAAAATTTTTAAAAATAAACTCTTTTTGCCTAAGTTTTTAATTTTTTTAATAAAAAAAAATTTTCTTAAACACATTTTTAAAACCCTTTTAGAAAAAAAAATATTTTTAAATTTTCACAAAAATTTGAAATCCCAAAACCCCTTTTTTTAAAAATTGATATTTTTAAAAAAAATAAATTTTTAAAAAATTTTTCCTTCACCCCCCCACCAAAAAAAAATTCCACCAAATCCTTTAAAAAACCCTTAACCATTTTAAAGGGTTTTTTCCCCCTATCCCCTTAAAAACCAAAAAAATCTCCCATTTTTGTTTTTTTTTCAAAATTTCTTAAACCCTTTTTTTTCTTTTTTTTAAAAAAAAATTTAAAATTGATTTGGAAACCAAATTCATTTCCCCAAAAAATTTAAAATTAGATTTTGGGGTTTCTTTTTACTAATTTTAAAATTTTTTTTTTTTCTTCTAAGTAAAAAATTTAAAAAATTCTTAATTTGTAAAAAAAGGGGATTGTTTTTTTTTTTTTTTTTCCTTTTTTAAAAAACCCTTAATAAATTTTTTAAATATTTAAAATTTAAATATTTTAAAATTTTTCAAAACTAACAAAATTTTTAAAATTTTTTTTAAAAAAAAACAAAATTAAATAATTTATTTAAAAAAAATTTTTTTGTTGCCCAAAAAAATTTAAAATTGGGAACCATTGGTTTTAGTGTTACAAGAAAAGGGGTGGGAAATTAAAAAGGGTTTTTTTCCAAAATTCCAAGCTCCCCCAACAAGGGGATTGATTTATGTAAATGTATGCTTGTATAGCTCTCATACCAAAACCCTATACCATATAATGCTTTCCAAAATGACAAAATTTGAAGCAACCAAAGTTTCTAATAAAAGTTTATTAACCTTGGCTTACCTTGGGGGACGAGGGTTATTGGTAAAAAAAAGATAGCAGTATGCGATTTGGCGAATTAAAGGAATTTAAAAAGGGCACTATCTATTTAGAAAAAAATATCCCTTTTTCGAGGATTAATACTTGTTTGATTATTGCAAGGGGCTTAAAATTTTCTCATAAAATTTATTTTAGATCTAAAAACTATAAACTGAAATCAAGGAGAAAGATATTCAAAAAAACCCATTCAAAAAACCCATACAAGCACTATGGGTTTTTAAATAATGCCATTTTTTACTCACTAATGCAACCCAAAAACTTCATAGACCAATTGACTTGGGAAATTTTGGGGGTATTAGAAAAATTTGTCATTTTCTTATAATGACTTTTTTAATAAAACTAAAGGAGGAGAGGGCCAAACAACATTTGAGGTTAGTGTTAAAAAGATTTTAACAAAGAAGCTATAAGAAAATTCAATAGTGTGAGTTCTGTTTTAAGTAAGAAACATTTTTAGTCTGTATCAATAAAATAGGTTGTTTTTTAAACCTGGAAGATAAAGGTTTTTAGAATGGCCTAGATCGTGACAAAAACAAAAATTTTAAGCTTCTTGATTTTTCAAAACATTATAAAGATTTTTAAAAAATTTTTTTCCCAAACGGGCAACCTCTCAACCAATTAACTCAAAAAAGGGAAAGTTTTCAGGGGAGAAAATGTAAAGAAAGCTTCATAGCACTGAAGGAGAGACAATTCTACACCAATGCTAAAAAATTCTTATAAAATGGTGAAAAAAATTTATGGTGTCAGTGATGCACCTCCAAGGGCCAAGTTTTATTAATGAAAAAAAAGGTGATAGCATTTTCACCCCAAAAATTTTGAACTTAGAAAAAAACACCTACTCATATCTAGGTTAGCAACTTCTTTCTTGCACTTAAATTTTGGAACTTTATTTTTTATGGGGAAAGGAAATATTCAAAGACATGGGAGCCTCAATATATCTTTACCTAAAAAAAATTAAACATGAGGAAACACTGCTAAGCTAATAAGGTTTTGGGCTTTGAGATTTAATACCACTTAGAAATGAACGTAGGTTATGCACTTAGTAAAAAGGCATGGAATTTTGGCAACTTTGATTACAACCAAAGAAAAATATTAGGGATATGATAAATTAGATTTGAGATTGCAACTAGGGGATTGGAGTTAGAGTCACATTTACATTATGGGACACATTAGGGACAAGAAAAAGCTGCTAAACTGATGATGTTTGGGGGGGAAAAAGATTAAGAAATGAAAGGGGGAAAAACATAGAATTTTTTGAAGAAAAAGAGGGAGGTCAAGGTTTTTCATAAGCTATTATGCAGATATAGATGAAAAAATAAAAGAATATTGAAGAAAGCAAAATTTGAATTTCCCCCAAAATAAAAATTAATTTATACCAATTAAATTATGAAAAATAAAAATTAGTATTTCAATGTGAGAAATAATTTAATGTTTTAAAGGACCTGTAGAATTAGAATTTAACAATTAAACCAGGGGAAATTATAAAAAGTTTCAAGTTAAAAAAAATTTTTAGAAAAAGGAAATAAAGACCAACAGAAACACTATTTAAATTAAATCATGTAAAAACTTAAAATGCATTATTATTTAATACTATTAAAAAATTATTAAATTTAATAACCAATTTTTTGGGAAATTTAATATTTGAAAAAAAGCAAAAAATTTACAATTACCTAAAGGATTATACTGAATCATTAGAAATTAGTAATAATTAGAAATAGAATGATTAATAAGAAAACCCATTTTTAAAAAACCCAAAATTTTAAAGAAAAAAATTTTCAATAAAGGAAAATTTATGTATAAAAATTGGTTTTATTTTTTTTCCATATAAACATTAAAGGAAAGGAAAATTATTTTTTTTGAATTTTTTTTGAACCAAAAGGAATTTAAAATTAAAATTGTTTTAAAATTTTAAATTTTTTCCCCTAATTTAATTATTTTTAAACTCGTAATCCAAAAAAGAATAACATAAAATCACAAAAATAAAAAAAAAAAATTTTTTTGGCTTTTAAATTTAACTGAAATTCCCCCCTATAAATGTATTTTTGGTTAATGAAGGGTTAATCCATGTTTAAACATTTTAAAAGGGGAATTATCCCCTTTATTTGACAAATAATTTTCCCTTATTGCCCTTTGGCTTCTTGGTATCTTTTCACCAAATTGCCAATTTAATTCAATTTTGAGTCTTTAAATACTTTCAAAACCCTTTTTCCACCTTGGGTTTCCCCATATGTCATAAAATTCCTTCTAAAATTTTCTTAAATTTCCATTTAAGGACTAGAAAATTTTAAAATAATTTTTGAAAAAAATATTTAATTGTAGGATTATCTTATAAAAAAATTTAAATTCTAAAAAATTTTCTAAAAAAAAATTTTTTTTAAATTTTAAATTTTTTTTTTTTTTTTAAAAAAATTTTTAAAAAAATTTTTTTTCAAGTGGTTTTTTTAACTTAATTTAGAAAATTTTTCCCTTTTCCCATTCATTTGAAAAGTTTTTTTTTAAAAAAAGTCTTCGTTTGTTCCATCCATTGCAATGCTTGTAGCTTTTGCCCTAATTTCATGGGACAAATTATCCAAATGATTTTTTAAAAACCTTAAAAATTTAGTATGTTTTTCCCTTTGTTATCTAAATGATGTCAAACTTTTTCCCTTAAAAATTTGGTGGGTTAATTTTAAAATTTCCCCAATAAACATTTTTGGATCAATCCTAATGCAACTATTTGGGAAAAGGGAAACACTCGCAAGTAAAAAAAAAGGGGTAAATTTTGCCCTAGAGTTGTGTTGAAAAATTTTTGGTGCAAAAAATTTTTTGGTGGGCGAAGGGGGTTGGGGGTTTTGTCCTTGATTCCTCCTTTCCCTTCCCTTCCCCTTTTAATTGACACTGTTGTTCTTTTCATATGCCAAAAATTTAGGTTCGGGAGTTTTTTTTGGGAATCTCTTTCTTTTTTTATAAAGTATTTGAAAGTATTTACTATACTTTTTCATTCAATTAATTTTAAATTTCTTTTACAAAAAAAACCCAATTTTGGGGAAACTTTTCAAGGCATTATGTTCCTTAAAATGGGTTTTTATACACAAAATTTTTAAAAGAATGTGTAAAAAATTTTTGGTTATGCAGTTGGGGGAGTAACCCCCCACCCCATTAGAAAAACCCAATCTTTCTGGGCCTTGTCTTTTAATTAATGGGCATGGTACAATTTTTAAAAGCTTTAATTTTTAAAAAATTCTTGCAATGAGATCTTATTTTATCTTCTTTTTTTAAAGTGTTAATTAGATTAATATGTCTTATTTGTAATTTCTTTTAAATTATTGGGGCATTACTTTACTTTTTAGTTTATTGGAGTTGGGCCCAATTTTTCCCAAAGAACTTTGGCATGCATTTTTTTGTTTAAGATTTTAGGTTTGTTAAATTCCCCAAAAATTCATCTAATAGTGTGATATTTGAAAGTATTTAAAGAAAATTTTAAGGGTAGCGATTGTTGATGATAAAACCCAGCAATGGGGGAAGTTTTTTGTGAGAAAATAAGGTTTTAGAAAGTTCTTTTAATTTTTAAAATTTTATTAAATATAAGGGAAGTTTGAACTCCTTAAATTTATTTGGGTTTTTTTTTTCAGTTATAGTTAAAGATATTTTTCCCCAAAATTTTGTTTGATGGGGGAAAGAAATCTTTTTTTTTGGGGTTTCCCATTTAATATTGGATTTTGTGAAAAATTATATTTTTGATGTTTATGGTATTTTAGTATAGGGTTAATTGTGAAAAAAAAATTTGGTATATTTTTAGCAAATATGAGGATTGTAAAAGTAGGTCAAAATCTATGTCATTAGAATTCCCCACTTTTAAAATGCTTAAAATTTTGGGGAATTAATAGCGATGTTTTTAACGTGGGCTTTTAAAACTTTTTACAACTTTGGGAATGTCGTAGAGGTTAACTTAAACAACTTTTTAAACTTTCCCAAATAGTTTAATTTTGAAATTGTTTAAAAACGTAAAAAAATTTTTTAAACTCCCCTCAATTTTTTTAAACGTTGCAAATGTTACTCTTTCCCGTTTTGTAATTTTAATTTAATTTATAAAATTTATAGTTTTTTCTTTTTAAAATTTCGGTATAATTATTTTTTAGTTATTTTGAAAAACCCGTTGCTAATGTTACTCTTTTAAATGGGTTTAAATGTCGCAAATGTTATCTTTTACTACATTTAAAAATCAAAAATTGTTACTAATTTACCACCTTTTTTGTCCTTTAAATTTTTTAATTTGTGGTTTTCATTTATTTTTAAAAACTTTGGGGCATTTTAATTACTTTTAGTTATATGAAAAACATCATTTAATATTACTCTTTTACAAAGTTTAAAACATCCCCAAATTTTTTTACTATTTACCTTTTTTTTTTTGTACCAATTTTTTTTTTTAATTATGGGTTTTTTTTTTTTAAAAGGGTCGCCTTTTTACCTTTTTTTGCTTTTTTTAAAGCATCACCCAATTTAAAACACTTTTAGCTCCATTTCAAACCTTTTTAGTGACATTTTTTTTTATTAAAATTGGGGAAAATTTTTTTTTATGATAGCCCTTTGGAATGTTGTATAGCAAAAAATTTTTAAAAATTTTGGTAAATTTTTTTTGCAATCGTTTTTTTTCATGTTTAAAAAAACATTTTTTAAAATTTGTCGTCTAATATTAAATTTTGGGTTGTAGTGAAAAAATTTGTTAAAAAAATTTGAATAAAAGTTGTGTAAAATAATGATTAGTCTTATTTATGTTTTTTAAATTTAAAAAATTTGAAATTTTTTTTTTCCCCTTTTTAAGGGTCTTTTATTTAAACTTTTTAAAACTTTTAATGATTTCCTTTTATTTCTTTTTCAAATTTTAAAAGGGGGGTGTAACTAAATTTTTTTTCTCATTACAATAGCCAAAAATCGGATTTAGCTTTATTAAAATTAGCATAATCAAACTTTTTCCCTTTTTTGTTATCAATGTGGGAAAATTCAAAGATTGTAGAAAATTCAATGGTGCCATTTTTAGTGTAAAAAAATTGCATTCTTATTAATTACCCTTTTTCCCCAAAAAATTAAAAATTATTGGGTAAGTAATTTTATCATGTGTTTTTACTTTTTGGTACTACTAGGTATAGGTTTTTCAAAGAAAGTAAAAGAAAATTCAAATGCTTGTATTTAGATATATGTATTAACATTGGGGAAAATTTTGTCAAGGTTAATTTTATTAAATAAAACCCAAAGAGATTTGGGGGTAGTTTGATCATTTTAGGGTTGGGTTAAAGGGATTTAACCCCCGTTTTTATCTAATGTTCCTCTTTTCTTTTTTTACACAAATTAAAATTTTAGAAATCTTTCAAAAACCCACTTTTTGACCTAATTTGGGAAAAAAAAAAAAAAGATAACAATTTTTTGTCCGGTAAAAAATTTTTAAATTTTTAGAAAATATTGTATAGGAATTTTGGATTTTAGCCCAAGGACAATATGAAAAAAGTATTGCTAGAAAATTAGACTTAAAGGGAAAAAGAAGGAAAAAGGGGGATAGGAACATGTTTATTTCAAGGATCCCAATCACGAATTTTAATCAAGTAAAATGTACTAATCCTTTTTAATGTATTAGATTTTTAAATTTAAAAGGATCAAAATTTGAAATACTTTCTTATGAATTTTGGTTAGGAATAAAATTTTTGAAATTTGGGAAAAAAAGGGGAATTTTGTATGGAAAAAATGTCTACCCCGATAGGTTCACGTCCTTTTTACTTACCAAAGCTACAACACGAATTTCCCACGAAAGGTACTTTATAATAGACAGTTTCCCTATACTTTTGGGGTGTAAAATTGCAAAAGGCTCATAGAAAAGGGACATTAAACCCTATACACAAATTTTTTACCAACCATGTTGAAGTAACGGACCCATTTAAAGGATTTTTGTTTTAGGCGTGTTAAATTGCAAAAATTCTTGAAAAGGGTTTTCAACCCCAAAAGAAAGAATGTGTTTTGCCTGTGCCCCCTTTATATGGCCTTTCCTTTTTCAGTTATGTTGATTAAGGACATTCAAATTCCCTTTTTCTATTTTTATTTTTTCTCTTAAACCTTTCGTTTAAAAATTTTTGGGGTGTTGATAGGTTTGAAAACCGAGAGACTGTAAAAGAGTAAAGAGGGGAAACATTCATTGATTATAAGGTTTTGGGTTTTTTGTTTTTGTTTTTTGGTGTTAGGCCTAAGGGTATATGTGAAAAAAATGATATTGAAAATTTAATATAAACTAGTTGGTTGGGGAATATGTTGGTTTTTGATTTTGGGAAAACCCAAATGTGGGTTTGGGGTTTTTTTTGAGGGAAAAACTTTGATGTCAATATATGAAATTTTCCTTAGTGGGTTCGTGTACTTTTTTAAAAGATTTGGGTTTAGCATTAAATTATAAAAAATATTTGGTTAATGTATCAGGGGTTCGTACCTTTAATGTTATCCTATTCTTTTTTTTTATAATTTTTCCATGAAGTAAATACCATCAAATTTTTTTTTAAGGTGTTTGTAAAATTTTAGGGGGGTTAAAGGTTTAAATTTTTGGGGATTTAAAGTTTTTTTTGGGAAATTTATTGTATTTTTATTTTTTAAAATTTTTATGGTTTCTTGTTGGTTTGAATGTTTTTTATAAAGATGGCATAATTTTATAAACATTTTTCTCATTCAAAAAAAATTTTAGGGTTCCCATGGGTTTTGTAGCCAATCAAAATTTGAGAAAATTTTTATTGTTTTAATATTGTAGTAGATAAGAAATGAAGAATTTTTGGGGTAGATTTTTGAAATCTTTAGATTTTCTTTTTAAAAATTCCCTTTAAAAAATTTAAAAGAATTTTTGTTTTTTTGGGGATTTTTTTTAATCTTGAATGAAATGATTTTATAATTCTATGGTTTTAAAGGGAGGGTAATAAAGAATTTAAATTTTTTCCCATTGGAACAAATGTGGCCTTTTTCAATTTATTTCCTTAAGGGGTTTAAACCAAAGGGTTTATACTAATTTAAACTTTAGGAGTAAGAACTTATATAAAGGAATTTTTTAAATAAATTTATTTTTAAATATATTTTGCCTACTATTTTCAATAAGATTTAATTAAACTATTCTTTAAAAAATTAAAAACCAAATTTTAAAAACTCAAGCCAAGCTGTTTTTATAATACAATTTTCCTTCAGTGGTTAAAATAGTTGACCAATCAAAAAATAATTTTATAAAAATTAAATTTAAAATAAAAAAAATTCCTTAAAGAACAAATTGGTTTAAACCAATTTAAACCCAAACCCTTTTAAAAAAATTGGGAAATTTTTACCCAGTTTTTTTTTAAATGAAAAGGGTATTAAAAAAAAGGGTCTTTAAAATAAAAAATTTTAAAAAGATGGGGAAAAAAAAGGGTTTTAAAGGGGGTTTTAAAACAAATCCTTTTTTTTTAAAAACTTTGAAAAATTAAAGTCCCCTTTTAATTTAACTTGCCTTCAGGGAAAAAGGGGAAGGTAAAAATTTTAAATCCCTTTTAATTTTTCCCCCTTTTTTGGGGGGTTTTAAAAATTTTTTTTTTTTCCCTTTTTTTAAATTTTTTTAATTTGGGCTTTTTTTAAAATTTTAAAAAAAACAAAAATTTTTAAATTTTGCCTTTTTAAAAAAAAATTTTTTTTGGGAAAATTTTTGGGTTTAAAAAGCTTTTTTAAAAATTTTTTCCCCCTT
>JBBMOL010002932.1:0-19921 GCA_037954665.1 Laguncularia racemosa
TACGTTCGGAAAATTCGTTGCCTAAGACGCCCAAACACCTAAAGTGGAAAACCGCGACCCGTTGTCTATAAGCAAGACAAGAACCTTGGTATAAAAGTGAAGACGCCACAATCGGGATGGGAAATCGATTGATAAGTCGGGATGAATGCCACGGAAATCAATCCGATAAGTTCGAATTAAGTTCTTGAAGAACCAAGAGAGGTGCCTCTCAAAAGTGTTTAATGTTCAATGATCCCCCTTCAACTTGGCCTCTCACACTCTTTCCAGCCTTCATCATCTTTTCCTTTTGATCTTGAATTTTATATTCCTTTTTCTTCTCATTGTCTTTTGTTCTCTCACTCTCACTCTGCTTTTCACTCACCTTGTGTTTTGCAAATGACTGTTGTAGCTGCAATTAGTCCTCATACACTTGTTTAGGTGTTAAAGGTTGAGGTTAAAAGTTTTTCCTTGGTGAACAAGCGTATACTTGTTAGAAAAGCCATCATGAACAAACTTCCTATCAAATTGCCATGGTCTCCCTAACAACACATGACATGCTTGCATTGGCACTACATCGCATAAACACCTCATCCTCATACCTACCAATGCGAAAACCAATCAAGGCTTGCTTACTCACCTTAGTCTCACCACTATCATTCAACCACTGCAATTTATATGGACTAGGATGTCTAACAGTTTTGAGCCCCAGCCTCTCAACAATAAAATTTCACACTACATTGGTGCAACTCCCTCCATCAATGATCAAACTACAAATGTGATCTCCTAAATAACATCTAGTATGAAATATATTTTCTCTTTGCACCTCCTCTTCTTCCTTCACCTGCACATTCAGCGCTCGCTTCACTACTGCCACTAGCTTTCCCATTGCAGGCTCCTCATCATCACTAACATCCTCTAATGGTGGCATATCATCTTCTTCACTATCCCCCTCAGTCTCATACTCACCATCATCACGCAAAATCATCACACGCCTATTTGGACATTGACTAGCAATATGGCCTCTACCTTGACATTTAAAGCATCTAATGTCACGATTTTTAGAAGTAGAAGATTCAGGGTTACCTTGATTACCAGGAGTAGAACCCGCTTGCCTCAACTCCCCTTTTGGTTTGGTAGGTAAAAGCTTTTCTTCCTTCTTCCATTGATTAGTCTTCCAAGTGGATGAACCATTACCCTGTTGAAATCGTGCACTACTACTACCCTTCCGCTTGTGCTGGTTCTCAACCTTTATAGCCATGTGAACCATATCCTCCAATTCTACATAATGCTGCAATTCAACCACATTTTGGATTTCTCTATTCAACCCAGCAAGGAATCTAGCCATTGTAGCCTCTCTATCCTCTTCTACATTCGCCCTAATCATAGTGACTTCCATCTCCTTGAAGTACTCATCTACACTTCGGCTTCCCTGCCTCAGAGTTTGCAACTTGTTGTGCAATTCACGATAGTAATACGCAGGTATAAACCGCTTTCTCATCACTCTTTTCATCTCTTCCCAAGACTCAATAGGTGGCTCGCCACTCCTTCTTCTATTCAACATTAATTGATCCCACCACACTATAGCATAATCTGAAAATTCAATGGCAGCAAGTTTCACCTTCTTTCTCCCACTATAGTTGTGACAATCAAACACCATCTCCACCTTTTTCTCCCATTCTAAATACGCCTCGGGATCATTCTTCCCTTGGAAAGGAGGAATCTTCATCTTTATGCTACTCAATTGATCATCCTCTCTATTCCTATCTCCTCTATCTTCCCAATCTCTAGTCCCTCTATTCCGACCACTATAACCTCTATAACTCCCAATAGAAGACTCATCAAAGTCATCACCCGACATTTCATCTCCACCCCTCGGTACTCTCCTAGAACGACTCTCCCTCTTATGCCCTTGGAATACGTTTGTGGATTGCTCTAGTCTTTGCTCCACCGTCTCATGAATTTGTTCCATTCCTTCTTGGAACATCCTCTTCATTTCTCCCCTCAACGCCTCAATTACTAACCTAGCATCAAACCTTCCCCTCTCACCTTCCGGAGAATGTTGTCTCGACATAGTTCCTGCAGAAAAGATTAGTACAACAAAAATATATATATGATCAAACCTCACGATACACTCCCTTACGTGTTTCGCTCAAATGATGATATCACACAGTCACTCGTGTATTCTCACAAACAACGATGATATCACTCACCAATTTCCTCTTCTCAATTCTCTTGGAACTAACCCGAACTACATCAATTTCCTTCCGTAGAATTCAAAACCAACTCTAGGGTTCGTAAAATTTTCCTCTATTTTTCTATCCGATTTTTTTTTTTGTCTCTGTTTTTTTTTTTTTTTGGCTTTTGATCACGTTTCTCTTTTCTTTTCTTTTCCCTTCTTTTTTTTTTTTGGTCGTGATTTTTACTCTTTTTTTTTTCAATCGACTAGTAAATACTACACTATCAAAAGACAATTAATATTGCGGAATTGAACACGATAATAGATATGAATGATTGGAGTTAGGGTTTTTGATATTACCTTCCTCAACCGAACTTGATGTTTTGACAAACCTAAGCTCTGATACCAAACTAATATGAACCACGCCAACTCGTGACGAAACCCAATACCAATACATTCGGAAATTCGTTGCCTAAGACGCCCAAACACCTAAAGTGGAAAACCGCGACCCGTTGTCTATAAGCGAGACAAGAACCTTGGTATAAAAGTGAAGACGCCACAATCGGGATGGAAAACCGATTGATAAGTCGGGATGAACGCCACAGAAATCAATCCGATAAGTTCGAATTAAGTTCTTGAAGAACCAAGAGAGGTGCCTCTCAAAAGTGTTTAATGTTCAATGATGTCTAATTTCCCTAATGTTCTAAACCCTAGGAGCTTTTATACTAGGGTTACAATTCGTGTAAAAACAAGTCCAAAACGACGTAGTTTAGTTAAGTGACATAAAAACGCAAAACAGAACAAGCTGGCCGACAGGGATACACGGCCGTGTACACAACCGTGTACTTTGGCCGTGTACTTGTCTGTGCAACTTCTGGCAACATACACGCCCGTGTACTTTGACCGTGTATCTGTCTGTGCAACTTCTGACAACATACACGCCCGTGTACTTTAGCCGTGTATCTTTCTGTGGATTTGCTTGACTCCATACACGGTCGTGCCTTTTAACCATGTATCTAGCCGTGTATGATTCTAGGCAATCTTGAGAGTCCTACACGGCCGTACCTTGAAAGTACACGCCCTCTTCAACCCGTGTCCGGTGTGACTTGTATAAGAGCAAGGGTCTTCCTATGGTTGTTCCAATCCATTCCAACTTCATGATTGCCCCAATCCTTCCCGGCTTCATGGACATCCTTTATCAACCCGTTAAGTGCTTCCTTGAGTCGTTTCGCTCGACTTCTTGTGATCGGTCCAGGCGACACTTCAAGAGGATCTACATTCCTTCTTCCGGCTTGACTCTCATCATGGATCTCATCACTCAATATCAGAATCTATAATATCATCCTCCACATTAGGCTCATCATTTTCAGAATCTGAATTTTTCGTTTCAAGTTGTGTAGCCTCTATCTTTCCCTGTAAACCAACATTTAACTCAACTATTTATGGTTCTTCAAGAGCTTGTGAAACAATATAATTTATCATAGATTCTCAAAATACTACATCTTTGCTATAAATGATGTGTTTAGTATCAAGATTCCATAGCTTATACCCTTTAATACCATCTTTGTAGCCAATGAAGATGCACTTCTCAGTCTTGCTTTCAAGTTCATTCCTCTTTTCCTTAGGCACATGCACATATACTTTACAACCGAATACTGTAACATGGGATATATTTGGCTTCTTCTTGAATAGTGCCTCAAATGGTGTTTGATCCTTCAAAGTTGATGTAGGAGACCTATTCTTTAGATAACACATAGTAGCCACTGCTTCTACCCAAAATTTAGTTGCTAAGTTTGCACCACTTAACATACTCCTTACTTTCTCTATAAGGGATCGATTAAGTCTCTCTGCTATCCCATTCTGCTGAGGTGAATATGGTGTGGTTTTCTGCCTTGCTATGCCACTAGTTGCACAGAATTGATCAAATTTCACCGAACAAAATTCTCCTCCATTGTCAGTTCGCAACATTTTAATCTTTCTATCAAATTGATTTTCCACGAAGGCTTTAAATTCACGAAATTTTTCTAACACATCATCTTTTCTCTGCAAGAAATATATCCACACATATCTGGAATAATCATCGGTAAAGGAAACATAATACCTTGATTTTCCAAAAGATGCTATAGGTGAAGGACCAAAGACGCCATTGTGAATTAAATCCAGAATCCCTTTTGCTCTCCCTCCTATAGATTCAAAAGATACCCGATTCTGTTTTCCATGTAGACAATATTCACAAAATCCGAAACCTATAGAATAACTTGAGATTCCTTCCACCATCTTCTTTGAAGCAAGGGTCACCAATCCTTTTTCACCAATATGACCCAATCTTCGATGCCACGGCATTGAAGAATCTTCTTTCACCTGCTCTGTGATATAACTCTCACCACTAACTATTTTGCTTCCTAGCAATTTCCACAGCTTCCCACATCGTTCGCCTCTAGCAATCACCATAGACCCACAAATTAGTTTACATGAATACTTATCGCTGATGAAAGTAATACCAGCATCTTCCATAGTTCCAGCAGAAATAAGATTCTTAGTAAGACCAGGAATATGCATCACATCCGGAAGATTCTTGACTATCCCATCCTTCATCTTCAGCTTCACCTTTCCACGACCGACAATGTCAAGTGTCGAATCATCTCCCATTCGCACTATACCTCCTTGACATAGTTCATAATAGCAGAACCAATCTCTATGAGGTGTCATGTGAAAAGACGCTCCAGTGTCAACTATCCACGCACTATGGTCAACTTGAGATGAATTGCACGTGAGATACATGTCTCCTACATTACTGTCATCATCTTTCTTTGTACTAGACGATGATGCATCATCTCGCTTCTCTGGACCCACACTTTTTCTTCTACAATCCTTCTTCAAGTGTATGGTTTTTCCACACTTCTAACACTTTATTTTGGATCGATCATGACTTTTAAATCTTCCTCCAGACTTATTCTTGCTAACAAATCTTTATTTGGATTGTTCACTATTCCTTCCTCTTACAAAAGAGCATCATTCGTTGCATTATCAGAACCTGCTCTTCTCATCTCCTCAGACAATAAAGAAGATACAACATTCTCAAATGATAGTGCACTAACACCAGTGCCAATCAAAACAGTTATATGTTCCCATGAATTAA
Source organism: Laguncularia racemosa (assembly GCA_037954665.1). NCBI lineage: Eukaryota > Viridiplantae > Streptophyta > Magnoliopsida > Myrtales > Combretaceae > Laguncularia > Laguncularia racemosa. Next base: position 5,295 of record JBBMOL010002932.1, read on the forward strand.
GCAATGAACATAGCAAAGTACATGCTTTATCCTCCTCATCCTGATTAACATCAATAGATGCAAGTTGCCCACAGATAGTATTAAAATCATTTAAGTGTGTAGAAAAGGAATCACCTTCACTTATTCGAAGGTTGTATAGTCGCTTCCACAGAAACAACCTATTCATGAGTGATTTGCTCTGATAAAGGCTTCCTAATTTAAACCAAAGATCTTTCGCTGTTTTCTCAAAGGTCACATTCATTAGGACATTATCAGCGAGGCAAAGCCAAATCAAGCTTTGTGCTTTCCGATCGCTGTTGATCCACGCCTTCAATTGAGTGGATGAAATCACAATCTCTTCCTCCTTCACTTTCTCCTTGTTAATTAACTCTGGTTTATCTTCTTCAATTACATACCATGGATCACTATCTACGAGCAGAGCCTCCATCTTCAACTTCCATAACTCGAAACCCTTCCCACCAAACTTCTCCACTTCAATCCATGATTGACTGGCCGAAATCTTCCCAAGATTTGATTTTTTTTTTCGAATCTCTCTTCACTAAGAAAAAACCCTAATCTCAAACCTCACTCTGATACTGAATGCTAGGGTCGACCGCACAAGCAAGTTAAAAGAAAAAAGGAAAGAAAATAATGACATAAGATTTTACCTTGGTTCACCCGTTAATTAGGGCTATGTCCAGCAGAGGATTCCACTAAAATTAGCTCCTCACTCTCTTGTTTTTCGTCACTCAATTACAAGTGAAAAGAGAATATAAAGAACAGTTATTCATAGGCCAAAGCCCACGTGCTTTCCTGTCGTAGGGGAGTATAAGCCTGAAGTTATTTTACAATCTAATTTATTCTCCTCTTCATAAAAAAAAAAAAAGCTTCTCTTTCAAACTTCATTTATTATCTAATTTCTCCTCTAATTCACATTCTTCATGAAAGATTTTATTTGATTTCTTATAAGACCTATAATCGAAATCTTCATCAAGCTCAAATTTAGAAGTGGAAAGTTGTTTCTTAGATGAATTTAAACCATTCCCAAAACTTGAATAGCCATAAAAAACCTAGTTTTCCATCTGGCTTTCTCTCTCTTCTTCATTTTCTTTTGTTTCTCACTACCTTATATCCATTACAAAAGTCATCATCAAGTTCAAATTTTGAAGATAAAGACCAATCATTGTAAATGATGTGAAAAGATTTGAGCATTTTGAATCAAGATTCAAATCTTTCTCCAATAAATCTAGTGAAAAAGAATGGTTTATAACTAAAACGTATTCAAGAGCTATAGCGTTTTCGATCTAATAGATTTGCTCTTCCATTGTAACACTATCAAGTTGGTTGAGAAGAAAAGACAATGAATAACCATTTTTTTTAATTTTAGAAATACTAATTTAAGGTAGATGAGGATGAAGGAAATGAGTTTCCAGTGTTATTTTTCATAGTAATAAAGGACTATTATTATTTTAAGGTTGAGATGGATATATTGTTTCTTTCTTTCTTTCTTTTTTTTTTTTTTAAGATTATGGCAATTATCATGTAATGCCACATGGCAATGACCTGGATTTTAATAATTTTTTCTTATATGAGGACATGTGTTACTTAGTAATTCATAAAAAAAGCTTAGCATCTAACGGTATGTTATGGAATTAACTCAAGTAGTAATGGCAACATATGAAAGATCAATTAGGTACTGAAGTTGGCAATTGAAAATTGTAGGTGGTTAATTGAAAACTTACATAAAGTTAAAGTACCCAATATGATGTAGTTTATTTATATAATTATTATTTTTGAATTCTTTTCCTAGTTTTCATGATTTTTTTCCCAATTATATCCGTAATCTTCAATTAAAATTATTTCATGAGAAGATAATAATAGATAAGTTGTCTATCTGCTAATTGAGTGGTATTATCTCAAATTTCTTTACAAAGAATTTAATGGAGTTTATAATAGTCCTCTTTCACATCAATTTAAGAAGCTTGGTGATTTAAATTTAAAAAAATTTAAAAGATTAAGTACTCAAATAGAAAAGTGGTAAAATATATATATATATATATTGAAATTTTTATTATTTGTAACTTTTTATAAATAATATCTTTTAACCATTTATAATCTTTCATTTTATCACTTAAACATATATATTCATCACTAGCTCCTTTTCTTATTAAAAAATTATTCCTTTTAATTGTATAGTGATACTTTATGTGTTTGGAGGAAGAGATTGTGACACCATATGTAAATGAAAGTCCTACATAGATTATGGAAGATGTTGAGTAGTGTGTAAGACAAGCAGTGAATAACATGTCAATACTAACTAGATGCTCCTAGGCTAAGTGGTTGAAATAAGCATATTAATCTTTGTTGGCTTGATTATTGACTACTTCTGGTCAAAAGCATTACATATGATATCAAAGTCAACCTACTAATAGGCATCTAATTTTGGGATGACTAGAAATTGGAGAAGATTTAAGACTAATTGTAACATGTCATGATGGAACATCACATTGAATGTTGGGGAGGGTGGTGATTATGATACCTTATGTGCTTAACTAGGGAGATTGTGATACCCCATGTAATTGAAACGTCTACATAGATTGTAATAGATATTGAGCAATGATATGTACCGCCAAGTAGCAAACAATATGTCAACATTAGTTAATAAGTTTTGAGCCAAGTGGTTAAAGAAGGCTTATTAGTATTTATTCACTTAGTTGTTGGCAAGGTAATCTCGTGGTTCTCATGCTATGAAGATACATTAGTTGTCCACACATTGATAAGGGGTGTATGGATTTCCAAGAAGGGAGGAGCCATAGTGGTTCCCCTTTGGACTACCTAGTCCTCATGAGTTAATAGAAAGTTGGATCTAACCTAAATTGCCCCATCTATCTTTTCCAGGAGGGGTTTGGTTTCAAACACAATTTGAAATGGACAAGTACACCATGTTAATGTGCCTTGGATGATCCATTCATCTTAGGGTCAGGCATTAATGAGCACATTGAGCTATCAATCTGATTGAGAGCCTTCATAGCCTAGGCATAATGATGCAATGATCGGGTGTATGCTTTATCACTAAGCTAATAGCTCGACATGCGAGCCTCCCTCTAGGACCCGCTATGTGAAAAGTGAGAGGCATTACATATCTATCTAAGAGATATGTCATTTATAACAAAAATAGAACTTATAGAGAAGTTGCAACATTCGCATGGCTTAATATAAAATAGAAAACTCATACTCTATGACTTTGGATTTCTATTATTTAAAGGGTTTAAACTCTATCCAATGGCATACCATTTCATATAAATACAAAAAGACCATTGATGGCCATATAAAATTAACATGTTGATAAGATCACATTATACTTATATTTTCTTTTGGACTTATATTAAATTTATTTCAATATTATAAGAAAATATAAAGAAATGATACTTAATGGTGTTTTTTTTTGTGAAAATACAGGTTTTGAGGACCCAAAAGTAAATTACAAGTTAATTGGAGGAGTTTTTCACAAAATTGAAGAAGTGAGAGAAGGATTACACTGAAGGCCGCCGGCCTTGAGTCGACCTATATTAAACCGGCCTCAAAAAGAAGTAAAGTCGTCGGCCTTTAAACCGGCCTTGAGCCGGCCTTCATTACTCCCCGGATATCCATTGCAAGAATCTCTCCAAAATCATATCTTAATTAATTTGCTGACTCAAATCCTCATCAGATCCACCTCATCCCCCTCCTCTTTGGATCTATAAATAGACCCCTTGTGTGAACCTTGGGAGCATCCCTTTTTGTTGGAGAATCCATCCTTTCTTTTGTTTAGAATTCTTTTTCTTCTTCTTTGTTCTAGCCTCATTAGAATTTCCTTAGGTACTTTAGATTTTTCCAAAGTTTAGTTTGAAGAAAGAATGTCATTTTGTTGAAGTTTGCTTTCAATTGAAGAATTCAAGGAGTCATTTTGGAAGATTGAAGCTCTTGAAGATTATAGCAATTGTTCCATTTACTTTATTTTCTTTTATGCCATTTATTAGTTTAATCTTGTTGTTTAATATGAATTCCATTGCACCTATTTATTTCAATTGTTTTTATGCAATTCATACTATAATGTTCTAAATCATCCTTGTGGGAAATTGGATGAAACCCTAGAATGTTAAAAGGATAATTGTAGCCATGTTATATGATTAGGAATTATTAGGATTATTCATGATTGCAATTCCTTTGATTTCAATTATAATTGGTCTTTCATTATAATTGTTAGAAATCCTTTTGATACGGGAGTTGATGAGGATTTGTTAGGAATTCTTAATTAGATTGATTGTCAATACGGGAGTTGCGATAATTGGTTTAATTAGAGTCTATGGAGGGCACAATGCAATGTTTCTTGTTAATTAATCACTAAGGGATTAGGGTTAATTGATTTAGGGCATTAGTTGTTTGTAGCATCGGGAGGTGTATGAACATAATTTTGATTCCTTGGTTAATTGGAGACGCGGAAGCCGACTAATTAATTTAAGGTCAACATCCCTAAAAAGGATTTTCTAAACTCACTTGAATAAACTTATAACCACAAGTTGATATAACATGGTAGCAATTTGATTAACAAATCTAGGGTGAATTCTAATTTCCCTTGTTCATAATTGATAGATTCTTCATAAAATTTTCCTTGTTGCTTTAAGTTAAATTTTTAGATTAGACATTTCAAAACCCCTTTTTAATCACCTAGATATTGATAAGAATTGCCATAGATCTAGTACTCTATTGGTTCCTCGAGGGATCGACAACCTTACTTTTCACCACTTTATTACTTGATACGACCAGTGCACTTGCTGCAATTTACGCCCCCATTTTTATATACGTTCTGAGCGTATCAAGTTTTTGGTGCCGTTGCCGGGGAACTAATAGATATTAGATTTCGTAATTCTGTTGGTAATTTAGGCACAATTATTTTGTTATTTAATTTTTCTTATCTTTGTGTGATCGTTTTCCATTCTCTTTAAGGTTCTTTTTATGCGCAGGAGTAGAAGTGCTGAACTTCTACCAATTAATCTTGAGATAGAACGCACTTTGCGACAACTTAGAAGAGAGCAGAGAAGAAAGGAAGAAGAGAACATGGCAGATGAGAACAACAATCAGATTCAAGGTGTTGGTAGAGCACTTCAGGAATACACGATACCTGTTGTTTCAGGTCCTGCAATTAGAAGACCAACAATTCAGGCTAATAATTTCGAGTTAAAACCAGCACTCGTTCAAATGGTTCAATCAAATCAATTTGGAGGATATCCAAATGAGAGTCCTGATGAGCATATTGCAGTATTTCTTCAATATTGTAATACAGTGAAAATGAATAATGTATCTGATGATGTAATTAGGCTACAACTTTTTCCGTTTTCACTTAGAGAAAAAGCTAGGGCTTGGTACAATTCATTGCCACAAGACTCTGTAACCACTTGGGTAGATCTCTCATCTAAATTTTTAAGGAGATTTTTTCCACCAGCTAGAACTGCTAGGTTAAGAAATGACATCACAAACTTCAGTAAGTTTAGTGGTGAATCACTTTATGAAGCATGGGAAAGATTCAAGGAGGCAATTAGAAAATGCCCCCATCATGGATTACCAGATAATCTCCTTATTGAGATATTCTATCTCAGTTTAGATGACACATTGAGATCTCTGGTAGATGCTGCTTCTGGTGGTGCACTAATGAGTAAGACATATGATGAGGCTAGTGCTTTGATAGATGAAATGGCCTCTAGTGCACATAATTGGCAACATGAAAGAGGTAAGTCTAGAGTGGCATCTGTCAATGACATGGACACCTTAACAGCTCAGATTTCTGCTCTTACCGCCCAGGTAAGTAAACTTACCTCTACACCTTCTTTCAATGTTAATCAAATTTCTTGTTGTGAGTTATGCTCAGGACCACACTCAACTCTTGAGTGCCCATCTGGAAACTTTTCCTCCTCATCCCATGGAGAGCAAGTAAATTTTGTCAACAATTTCCAAAGAGGTAATCAAGGACCTTATTCAAACACCTACAATCCAGGGTGGCGTAATCATCCAAATTTCTCATGGAGAAATGATAACAATGTACTTAAACCTCCTGGATTTCAAAAGCAAGGTCCTAATCATAATACTCCCCATCAACAATATCCTAATCATAATACCTCTTCTCAGCAAGGTCAGTCTAAAATGGAAGAACTCATGATAAGTTATATGCAAAAGACTGATACAATGTTGCAAAATCAACAAGCCACCATTAGGAATCTTGAAAATCAGCTTAGTCAATTGTCTCAACAGTTGAGTAATAGACCATCTGGGTCTTTACCTAGCAATACTGAGCAAAATCCTAAGGGTGTAAATGCTATTATGTTAAAAGTGGTAAGGAATTGGTTGATAAGAAACTTGAGGAAGAGGAGGTTAACCTGGAAAAAGATAAAGGGAAACAAAAGGAAGAGGAATCAAAGAAAAAATTCACCAAAAGTGAAAGCATATGTTCCTCCTATTCCTTTCCCAGGAAGGCTGAAGCAACAACAATTGGATTCACAATTTGCTAAATTTTTAGAAGTCTTTAAAAAATTGCAAATTAACATTCCTTTTGCAGAAGCACTTCAGCAGATGCCATCATATGCTAGGTTCATGAAGGATTTACTCACAAAGAAGAGGAAGATTGAAGGGAATGAACCGGTGATGCTTATAGGGGAATGTTCAATGATCTTACAGAATGATGTACCTAGTTTGCCAAGAAAACAAAGAGATCAGGGGAGTTTTACTGTTCCTTGCACCATAGGCAATTTTCATTTTGATAAAGTTCTTATTGACTCTGGTGCAAGTATAAATTTAATGCCTCTATCTATTTTTAGGAAATTGGGACTTGGAGAGTGCAAGGGAACTCATGTTACCTTGCAACTTGCTGATAGGAGCATCAAATACCCAAGAGGGATTGTGGAAAATGTCCTAGTGAAAGTAGATAAATTCATCTTTCCAGTTGACTTTATAGTCTTGGAGATGGAGGAGGATAAAGAGGTACCCATGATCCTTGGCAGACCATTCCTTGCAACAGGTAAAGCCTTAATTGATGTGGAACAAGGTAAGCTTACTTTAAGAGTTATGGATGAACAAGTCACGTTTAATGTGTATGAGGCTACAAAGAAATTTGATGACTGTAAATCCTGTTACACTATTGATAGTGTTGATGAGCTTTCCTCTAAGTTCATGGAAGAGAATGCAGGTGTGGACACGATGGAGTCAGTTCTTAGGGATTTAGATGATTGGAGTGATGGTGAAGATGAACCCCAAGAAGAACGTGTTGAACAAGTTTATGAATTCAAGACTCGACACTATGAGGAGCTGGGGACCACTGAGAAGAAACCGATGCCATCATTGACACAACCCCCGGTGCTTGAACTTAAACCTTTGCCTGGTCATTTAAAAGTATGCTTATCTTGGAACAAATGATACTTTGCCAATTATCATTTCTTCTTCTTTGACAGGTGATCAAGAGCAACAACTTTTGGATGTTCTTAGAGAACATAAGGAAGCTATCGGGTGGACCATTGCGGATATTAAGGGAATTAGCCCTTTAATGTGTACTCATAGGATATTTCTTGAAGCTGAGTGTAAACCTACAGTACAACCACAAAGAAGACTTAACCCAACTCTTAAGGAAGTTGTAAAAAAGGAAGTGCTTAAATTGTTAGATGCAGGCATTATTTTCCAATTTCTGATAGTAAATGGGTTAGTCCTGTCCAAGTTGTACCAAAGAAAGGTGGGCATGACAGTGGTAAAGAATGATGCCAATGAATTGATCCCAACCCGTACTGTGACAGGGTGGCGAGTTTGCATAGATTATAGAAAATTGAATAATGCCACCCGTAAAGACCACTTTCCCTTACCTTTCATTGATCAGATGTTAGAAAAACTCGCAGGGCATGATTATTACTGTTTCCTTGATGGTTATTCTGGGTATAATCAAATTCATATAGCGTCCGAGGATCAGGAGAAAACCACATTTACTTGTCCCTATGGTACTTTTGCATTTAGGAGAATGCCTTTGGTCTTTGTAATGCACCTGCTACTTTTCAGAGGTGTATGATGTCTATATTTTCTGACATGTTAGAGAATTTTATTGAAATATTTATGGATGACTTCTCTGTTTTTGGGAAGTCATTTGAATCATGTTTGAAAAATTTAGGCTGTGTGCTTAAAAGATGTAAGGAAACTAACCTACTTCTAAATTGGGAGAAATGCCATTTTATGGTACGAGAGGGAATAGTGTTAGGTCACAAGGTGTCAGAAAAAGGGATTGAAGTTGACAAGGCAAAAGTGGAAGTAATAGAGAAGTTGCCACCACCCACTTCAGTAAAAGGAGTCAGGAGCTTCTTGGGACATGCTGCTTTTACAGGAGATTTATCAGGGACTTCTCTAAAATCTCTAGACCTCTGTGTAATTTACTTGAAAAAGACTCTACTTTTGTGTTTGATGAAAATTGTTTGCAGGCATTCAATATATTGAAGGAGAAGCTCAGCTCTGCACCAGTGATTGTTGCACCAAAATTGGGAGATTCCATTTGAGCTGATGTGTGATGCTAGTGACTATGCCGTGGGGGCAGTACTAGGGCAAAGAAGAGGTAAATCTTTCATGTTATATACTATGCAAGTAGAACCTTGAACGAGGCCCAGAAAAACTATGCCACAACAGAAAAAGAGCTATAGCAGTGATATTTGCATGTGACAAGTTTAGGTCTTACTTGATAGGTTCTAAAGTAATAGTATACACAGATCATGCTGCTCTTAAGTATTTATTTGCTAAAGCTGATGCAAACCCAGGTTAATTCGTTGGATTCTATTGCTGCAAGAATTTGACTTAGAAATTAAGGATAAAAAGGGAAGTGAAAATGTGGTTGCTGATCATTTACACGTTTGGAATATGATTGTTTAGAAACACCCATCAATGAAAAATTCCCTGATGAGCATTTGCATGCAATAGACATCCATGAATTACCTTGGTATGCCGACATAGTTAATTACTTGGTTAGAAAAATCATACCATATGGTTTCTCATTCCAACAGAAAAGAAATTTTTTTCATGACGTGAAGAATTATTTTTGGGATGAGCCGTATTTGTTTAAATCCTGTGCTGACCAAGTAATTAGACGATGTGTGCCTAAAATTGAACAGCTTAGCATAATACAGCACTGTCACTCCAAAGAAACAGGAGGTCACTTTGGGTAGAAAGAATAGTAGCAAAAATTTTATCTTGCGGATTTTATTGGCCCAGTTTGTTTCATGATTGCAGGAACTTCATTATGACTTGTGCTCAATGCCAAAGGACTGGCAATATTTCAAGAAGACATGAATTACCGCAAAATAATATACTTGTAATTGAACTTTTTTGACGTTTGGGGAATCGACTTTATGGGTCCCTTTCCCTCATCTTTTTCAAACAAATATATTCTTTTAGCTGTTGAATTATGTTTCGAAATGGTAGAGGCAGTTGCTCTACAAACTAATGACAGTAGGGTTGTCATTAAATTTTTGAAAAAGAATATATTTTCAAGATTTGGGGTACCTAGAGCTATAATAAGTGATGGGGGAACACATTTTTGTAACAGGCAATTTGAAAATTATTATTAAAATATGGAGTTACTCACAAAATGCCACCCCTTATCATCCACAAACATGTGGACAGGTTGAGGTATCCAATAGGGAAATTAAGCGAATCTTAGAGAAAACTGTCAATGCATCCCGAAAGGATTGGTCTTTAAAACTTGATGATGCATTGTGGGCTTATAGAACAGCTTTTAAAACACCTATTGGAATGTCCCCCTACAAGATTGTTTATGGTAAATCATGTCACTTACCCGTGGAGCTTGAGCACAAGGCATACTGGGCCATAAAATATCTTAACTTTGAGTTGCAAGCGCAGGTGAAAAGAGGTTGCTCCAATTGAATCAAATGGCTGAGATGAGAGAGGAAGCATATGAAAATGCGAGAATTTACAAGGAGAGAGCAAAGCGATGGCATGATAAGAACATCTTACAGCGGGAGTTCTTGCCTGGTCAAAGAGTTTTATTGTACAACTCTCGATTAAAAGCTATCCCAGGTAAGTTGAAATCACGATGGTCTGGACCATTTGAAATTGTTAATGTGGTTTCCTTATGGTGCAGTTGATTGAAGGCAGAAGACAACCGTACTTTCAAAGTAAACGGTTTATCTTCTAAAACATTACTATGAAGGGGAACATGTTGATAGAAACGCCACAACTGTGGATTTAGGAGATTCAAGAACTTGAACTGGAAAAGTCGGGCTAGCGACTATAAACTAAGCGCTTCATGGGAGGCAGCCCATGCTCAAAAAGTAATATACACTAGTGTTGTTTAAAAAAAAAAAAAAAAAAAAAAACTAATTCAAGGTTGGATAAGAGCCGCCGATGCAATCAAGACACTCCAAGGATGACAGACATTTTAGGAGGAATTTTCTTCTTGATGAACAATTTTACACCAGGGAAGTACCAGTATTTCAATTTCTGCATTGACATTCGTTCCCTTAATTTTGTGATATATTAGGAACAATGAGGACATTGTCCAATTTAAATGTGGGGAAGGGATTAAAATGTAGAATTAAAAATGATTGCACACATCATGAGCTTACAAATCCCATGCTTTATTTATGTCCTTAAGTGTTTACCATCAATGGAATCTTGAAATTGACTTAGATTGGTGCCCCACTCGCCAACTGTTTGATTAGTTTACATAGTTAAAATTTAATAGTAAAATCTCTAGAGAATGGGTTTACCCTATGTTTAGCCTTTGAACTTGAGATTGAGTCCTTAAGTTGAAAAAACAAGCAAGTTTACTTCAAGGAAAAATTGTTGGGATAAATCTCTCTTGAAATTTCTTTTGAGAATACCTTAACACCTAGTGAAAGAGGTAAAGGAAATATTTTACTTAGTGATCCCTTAAAAAAAAAAAAAAAAAAAAAAAGCCTTTACTCCAATAACTCAGGAAAGTGAGTTAAGAGTATCCAATCTTAAATGTTAGTGTGAGGAAGAGTTCGTAGGGGTCCCTTTAAAACCTGGTCACTTAGGCGATGAGCCCAGGATGTGCCGACTCAATGAACTCACAATAACGAGAAGGGCGGAAAGGAAAAAATATTAGTACCTTAATGCAAGTCAGGTTGACATGGGCGAGCTTTGGGCCCTCAGAAGAGTGAAGTCTCACTCCGCTGCCAATCAAGGCAAATAAAACATATAAAAAAAAAAAAGGGGAGGAGAAATTCTAGGAAAAAATGGATACCATATGCTTTCACTCCTTGTTATCTTGTTTAGAGAAGTAAAATTGAGGGAGATGATACTTGCTAATAACCAATGAAGTTTAAATGCATGTTTTTCCTTATGGACTAAGTATTGTTTTTCTATTGTTAAACACTGGGATTAAAAATCTTTGTATTTAGATTAACTACTAAATTTCAACTAGATATACTAGTTACAAATTTCAGTATGGTCAGAACAATGGGCACCAGAAGTTCAATGATGGATTTCTCTTGTTTAAAAACAATATATTTTGCTTGAGGACAAGCAAAAGTTCAAGTGTGGGGATGTTGATAAGATCACATTATACTTATATTTTCTTTTGGACTTATATAAATTTATTTCAATATTATAAGAAAATATAAAGAAATGATACTTAATGGTGTTTTTTTTTTGTGAAAATACAGGTTTTGAGACCCAAAATAAATTACAAGTTAATTGGAGGAGTTTTTTTCACAAAATTGAAGAAGTGAGAAAGGATACACTGAAGGCCGCCGGCCTTGAGCCGGCCTATATTAAACCGGCCTCAAAAAGAAGTAAAGCCGTCGGCCTTTAAACCAGCCTTGAGCCGCCTTCATTACTCCCCGGATATCCATTTGCAAGAATCTCTCCAAAATCATATCTTAATTAATTTGCTGACTCAAATCCTCATCAGATCCACCTCATCCCCCTCCTCTTTGGATCTATAAATAGACCCCTTGTGTGAACCTTGGAGCATCCCTTTTGTTGGAGAATCCATCCTTTCTTTTGTTTAGAATTCTTTTTCTTCTTCTTTTGTTCTAGCCTCATTAGAATTTCCTTAGGTACTTTAGATTTTTCCAAAGTTTAGTTTGAAGAAAGAATGTCATTTTGTTGAAGTTTGCTTTCAATTGAAGAATTCAAGGAGTCATTTTGGAAGATTGAAGCTCTTGAAGATTATTGCAATTGTTCCATTTACTTTATTTTCTTTTATGCCATTTATTAGTTTAATCTTGTTGTTTAATATTGAATTCCATTGCACCTATTTATTTCAATTGTTTTTATGCAATTCATACTATAATGTTCTAAATCATCCTTGTGGGAAATTGGATGAAAACCCTAGAATGTTAAAAGGATAATTGTAGCCATGTTATATGATTAGGAATTATTAGGAATTATTCATGATTGCAATTCCTTTGATTTCAATTATAATTGGTCTTTCATTATAATTGTTAGAAATCCTTTTGATACGGGAGTTGATGAGATTTGTTAGGAATTCTTAATTAGATTGATTGTCAATACGGGAGTTGCGATAATTGGTTTAATTAGAGCTATGGGGCACAATGCAATGTTTCTTGTTAATTAATCACTAAGGGATTAGGGTTAATTGATTTAGGGCATTAGTTGTTTGTAGCATCGGAGTGTATGAACATAATTTTGATTCCTTGGTAATTGGAGACGCGGAAGCCGACTAATTAATTTAAGTCAACATCCCTAAAAAGGATTTTCTAAACTCACTTGAATAAACTTATAACCACAAGTTGATATAACATGGTAGCAATTTGATTAACAAATCTAGGGTGAATTCTAATTTCCCTTGTTCATAATTGATAGATTCTTCATAAAATTTTCCTTGTTGCTTTAAGTTAAATTTTTAGATTAGACATTTCAAAACCCCTTTTTAATCACCTAGATATTGATAAGAATTGCCATAGATCTAGTACTCTATTGGTTCCTCGAGGGATCGACAACCTTACTTTTCACCACTTTATTACTTGATACGACCAGTGCACTTGCTGCAATTTACGCCCCCATTTTATATATACGTTCTGAGCGTATCACATGTAATGTGTATTTTATAATTAACTAAGGTATTTATACTAAAATATAATAAACTATAAACATATATTTTTAAAATTTTAGTTACATTAATATTTATAACTAGATTGTAATTTTATCGAAGAGAAGCATTGATAAGGATTCGTTACTCTAAGTTATGTCAATATAGATAAGAAATTTGCTTATGAGTTTGTGAAATTTTCTAACGATTATAGTTTAAACATTTAAAGGTTTGTAGATCTTTCCTTTGGAGGGAGGGAGGGAAGGAGGGAAAAAGAGAGAGGGAGCCCTATAATTATAAGTAATACAAATAACACAAACATAGTGTTTCTTTATATTTTACTTAAGGAGTAACAACATCACATCTTAGAGATTAAGGTAAATTTCTCCAAAACCTAATTTGTATTGAAATAAGAGTCTTTATTTTATGGATACCCAAGTTTGTAGACAGTAACATTTTAACTTAGATTATTAGTTTAATTGTTGTTATCAAACCAAAATTGCTTTTGGAGATAATCAACAAGTTTCCTATCAATTTGGAAGGCCTTAGCTAGGACATCATCTCTAATGGTGGTGTTGATCTAAAGACTGCTTTAACAATTGTAATTATTCCATGAAATTGGCTACTTAGACTCGCAAAAGCCACACTAGGGTGTTAGCTACATTAAGTTGAAAATGGATGGTGCCAATTGGGAATATGAAAACATCTACAGTATACAAGACCTTAGTAATGAGTGCATTGTTTAGTTGGTTGGACAAAACAAAACCAATGTATAAGTCACCCTCTAAAACCACTGGGATCTCGGTTCCACGAGGATGAATTTGGGGAGGGTTTAGGCCTCCATAGGGAGCAAAGTCAAGATGAGCAAAGGAAATACCAAGTGTGTTGAGGCTTGGGATATCCTCAACCCTTATAGTAGTAACATTCGATCCAAGTGGGTTCTTGTATCTCTAGCATTTTGTAAACCACAAAATAGGAAGTTTTCTACTTTTGCCTTCATCGGATGTTGGTAAAACTTGCCATTAACAAACACTACATCAAGAAAAACAAAAAGTAATATTAATTCCAATTTCTTACAGCGAAAAGAAAAAAAAAAAAAGAAATCGGTTCGTATAATTAGGGGTGGGCAAAAAAATAAACCAAACAAAAAATATGTTTTTTTTTTTTTTTACAATTTGGTTTGAAAATTTTCTAATCTAAACTAAATCAAAAAATTTATGGTTGGTTAAGAGGTGTAATTCAAACAAAACCATAAAATCGAGCCAAAACATTTTGAAAAAAATATAATGATATTTTATTTATACTAAAATAATTCTTTTATTATAGAATAACATTTAAAAGAATTTTTATTTTAATTTTATGACCATAATTTAACAAATATGTATATAGATTAACTCAAATTTTTTATTACAATGATAATTTATTTATAACTAAAATAATTATTTTATTATAGCATAACATTTAAAAGAACTTTTAATTTATCTTTATTGAAAAGTATATTTTTTTTTAATTTTATGACCACAATTTAACAAATATGTATATAGATTAACTAAAA
>JBBMOL010002933.1:0-19911 GCA_037954665.1 Laguncularia racemosa
AAAATTTAAGCCCAACTTTTGTAAATTTTTAAATTTATTTTCTAGTGAAAAATAAACTTCTCAAGGAAGCAAGGCTGTTTAAAATTTTTTTTTGATTTAATTTTTTAAACATTTTAAAAGGTTTTAATTTTCTAAAGGTTTTTGTATAATACCATTTACTTTTTTCATCGACATATGTTAGGAGTCATCCCTTATAATTTCCCTTTATAAAATCTATTTTTAAAAAGTTACGTTAAATTTTATTTGAGTTCTTTCAAAAAATCTACTTTTATTATTTTTTTTTTAAAAGTGGGTATTTATTTTTTTTTAAAATTTAGTTAATTTCGTACGGACATTTTTTAAAGTGATATTAATTACCCCCAAAGTTAAAATGGAATTTTAAAACTTTGGGGTCGTTTTGATTTTTTTTTTAGGCGATTATTATGAGAAAATTTATATTATGACTACTTGGATTTGATTTATTTTGGGTTTGGTTTACGGTTTACTGATACGAATCACGGGCCCAAATTGTGACGAAACCCAATACCAAAATCAAGCATCATAATTTGAAGAAAAAACTTTGGTACTCTATGTGTATTGTTTGAAATGAAGGTGGTTGGGTTTTTATATACATTGATATTACACTGTAAGCTCAAATTATTAATAAATATAATTAATAACAAATGGAATAAATGGAAATTAATGAGGAATATGAAATAAAATGCATCACTCATATGTAAAAGATTTATGTAAATGTATTAATGATACCATAAAATGATATAATATAATAAAGAAAAAAGTTTTTGAAATTATATATTATAATACGATATAATATGATATGATGTACATATTGGTGTTACATTCTTTTGTGAAATAATCCATTCAAAGGTTTTATGTTATGGCTTTTCATGGAATCACACTTTTACTAAATCACGAAAATTTAAGCTAACTTTTGTAAATTTTTAGTTTATTTTCTAGTGAAGTAACTTCTCAAGGAAGCAAGGCTGTAAATTCTTTTTGATTTAATTTCATAACATTTTATGGTTGAATATCTATGTTTGTGTATAATACCATTTACTTGTACATCGACATACTGTTAGAGAGTCATCCCTATATAATCCTTATATAAAATCTATTTTAAATGTTACGTTATTATATTCGAGTTCTTTCAAAACTCTACTTTTATTATTTAATGTAAAAGTGCTATATATTTTTTTATAAAATTTAGTTATTACGTACGGACTATTTGTTAAAGTGATATTAATTACTCCAAAGTTAAGTGGATGAAAACTTTGTGTCGTTAGATTTTCTTTTAGGCGATTATTATGAGAATATTTACTATTATGACTACTTGGATTTGATCTTATTTTGTTGGTGCACGGTGACTGATACGAATCACGCCAACTTGTGACGAAACCCAATACCAATACGTTCGGAAATTCGTTACCTACGATGCCAAACACCTAAAGTGGAAACCGTGACCCGTTGTCTATAAGCGAGACAAGAACCTTGGTATAATGTGAAGACACCACAATCGGGATGAAAGACCGATTGATAAGTCGGTTGAACGCCACAGAAATAAAATCCGATAAGTTCTAGTTAGTTCTTGAAGAACCAAAGAGGAGCCTCTCAAATATGTTTAATGTTCTAAGATGTATATTATCTCTATTCTAAACCCTAGGAGCTTTATACTAGGGTTACAATTCGTAAAAATACAAGTCTAAAACGACGTTACTTCAATAAGTGCGTAAAATAACAAAACAACACAAAAGGCTGGCATCAAGGAGATACACGACCGTGTACACGATCGTGTACTTTGGCTGTGTACTTTTCTGTGCAAATTCTGGCAATATACACGATCGTGTACTTCTGGTCGTGTATCTTTCTGTAGATTTGCTTGACTCTAATACACGGCCGTACCTTTTAGCCGTGTGTCTGGCCGTGTATGGTTTTGTGCAATCTTGAGATTCCTACACGGCCGTGCCTTGAAAATACACGCCATCTTCATCCCGTGTCCAGTGTGACTTGTACAAGAGCAAGGGTCTTCCCATGGTTGTTCCAATCCGTTCCAACTTCATGATTGCTCCAATCCTTTCCGGCTTCATGGACATCCTTTATCAACCCGTTAAGTGCTTCCTTGAGTCGTTTCGCTCGACTTCTGTGATCGGTCCAGGCGGCACTTCAAGAGGATCCACATTTCTTCTTCCGGCTCGGCTCTCATCATGGATCTCATCATTCCCCTCCTCTTGAAAAGGATTTGTCCTCAAATCATCACCTACATCAAAAGGACTTAGATCAGTAACATTAAATGTGGCACTTACTTGATACTCACCAGGCAAATCTATCTTGTATGCATTATCGTTTATACGCTTAAGAACTTGAAATGGTCCATCACCTCTAGGAAGTAGTTTAGATCGACGCTAACACGGGAAACCGCTCTTGCGCATGTGAACCCAAACCCAATCTCTAGGTTCAAAACAGCGTGTCGATGACCCTTGTTGGCTTGATTCACATACTGCTCTGTTCTTCGCTCAATGGTTAGCCTTCTCACGAAATCTGCCTTAGAATCAGCATCAAAACTCATAAACTTGTTAGGTGGCAATGGCAATGAATAAATAGGAGCCAGTGGGTTAAAACCATACACAATCTCAAATGGTGAACAATGAAGTAGTGCTATGTACAGCCCTATTATATGCAAACTCCACAAATGGTAGGCAATCCCCCCAAGTCCTAATGTTCTTCTCTAATGGTTGCCTTCAACAATTGAATTAAAGTCCTGTTAACCACCTCAGTTTGCCCATCAGTTTGTGGGTAACAGATAGTTGAAAACAATAACTTAGTTCCTAAATTGTTCCCACAATACTCTCCAAAAATGACTCGAAATTTTTACATCCCGATCACTAATAATGCTCCTAGGTATACCATGCGACGCACTAACCTCTCTAAAGAACAAATCAACAATGTGTATAGCATCATCAGTTTTATGACAAGGAATAAAATGAACCATTTTAGGAATCCTATCCACAACCACAAAAATAGAATCTCGACCATAACCTGGACCTTGGTAATCCTAACACAAAATCTATGGAAATGTCTATCCAAGGCTCATGAGGAATGACACTAGACTCATATAACCCATCTAAGAAGACATCTAAGCGGGGCATGGAATGACGATACTTTACCGTGATGTTGTTGATGGCGCGGCAGTCAACACACATTCTCCCATGTCCCATCCTTCTTAGGCACCAAAATCACAGCACTGCACATGGACTCATGCTTTCTTTCACGTACCCCTTCTCCATTAATTCATCGACCTGCCTTTGGAATTCCTTTGCCTCCTCCGGATTGCTCCTATAAGCTGGCTTGTTTGGAATCGATGCTCCGGGTATAAGGTCAATCTGGTGCTCAATACCACGAATAGGTGGTAATCCCTTTAGAATCTCCTCAAGAAAGACATCTTCAAAGTCCTGCACAAGAGACACAACCACACTAGGCAAAGACCTAGATAGTTCGTTAGTAGTCAAACATGTTTCTTTTTAAAAAACCCGCAACAACATAGGTTGCCTCCTCACTAACGCTCTCCTTACTACACTCGCTCTTACCACACAACTCTCCTTTGCAAGGCTACCCTCTCCTTTTCACTCACCACCAAAGTTGATCCCCCTTCAACTTGGCCTCTCACACTCTTTCCAGCCTTCCTCTCTTTTTCCTTTTGATCTTGACTTTTATATTCCTTTTCTTTCTCATGGTCTTTTGCTCTCTCACTTTCTCTCTGCTTTTCACTCACCTTATGTTTTGCAAAAGACTGTTGTAGCTGCAACTTGTCCTCATACACCTGCTGAGGTGTTAACGGTTTAAGATTAAGCTTTTTCCCTAGTGAACAAGCGTATACTTGTTAGAAAAGTCATCATGAACAACCTCCTATCAAATTGCCATGGCCTCCCCAACAAGACATGACATGCTTGCATTGGCACTACATCACATAACACCTCATCCTCATACCTACCAATCGAAACCCAATCAATGCTTGCTTACTCACCTAGTCTCTCTCCACTATCATTCAACCACTGCAATTTATATGGACTAGGTGTCTAACAGTTTTGAGCCCCAGCCTCTCAACAATAAAATGCTCACTACATTAGTGCAACTTCCCCATCAATGATCAAACTGCAAATATGATCTCCTAGATAGCATCTAGTATGAAATATATCTCTCTTTGCACCTCCTCTTCTTCCTTCACCTGCACATTCAACGCTCACTTCACTACTGCCACATAGCCTTCCCATTGCAGGCTCCTCATCATCACTAGCATCCTCTAATGGAGGCATATCATCTTCTTCACTATCCCCACCAGTCTCATACTCTCCATCATCACGCAAATCATCACACGCCTATTTGGACATTGACTAGCAATATGGCCTCTACCTGGCATTTAAAACATCTAATGTCACGATTTCTAGAAGTAGAAGAATCAGGGTTACCTTGGTTACCAGGAGTAGAACCAGCTTGCCTCAGCTCCCCTTTTGGTTTGGTGGGTAAAGGCTTTTCTTCTTTCTTCCATGGTGGGTCTTCCAAGTGGATGAACCATACCCTGTGGAAACTGTGCATTACTACTACCTTTCTTCTTATGCTGGTTCTCAACCTTTATAGCCATGTGAACCATATCCTCCAATTTTACGTAATGCTGCAATTCAACCACATTTTGGATTCTCTATTCGACCCAGCAAGAAACCTAGCCATTGTAGCCTCTCTATCCTCCTCTACATTCGCCCTAATCATAGTGACTTCCATCTCCTTGAAATACTCATCTACGCTTCGGCTTCCTGCCTCAGAGTTGCAACTTGTTGTGCAATTCACGATAGTAATACGTAGGCACAAACCGCTTCTTCATCACTCTTTTCATCTCTTCCCAAGACTCAATGGTGGCTCACCACTCCTTCTCCTATTCAACATTAGTTGATCCCACCAACTATAGCATAATCCGAAAACTCAATGGCAGCAAGTTTTACTTTCTTCTTCCACTATAGTTATGACAATCAAACACCATCTCCATCTTTTTCTCCCACTTTAAGTACGCCTCGAGATCATTCTTCCCTTGGAAAGAAGAAATCTTCATCTTTATGCTACTTAGTTGATCATCCTCTCTATTCCTATCTCCTCTATCTTCCCAATCCCTAGTTCCTCTATTCCGACCACTATAACCTCTATAACTCCCGACAGAAAGCTCATCAAAGTTATCATCCGACATTTCATCTCCACCCCTCGGTACTCTCCTAGAATGACTCTCCCCTTACGCCCTTGGAATACATTTGTGGATTGCTCTAATCTTTGCTCTACCGTCTCATGAATTTGTTCCATTCCCTCTTAGAACATCCTCTTCATCTCACCCCTCAACGCCTCAATTACTTACCTAGCATCAAACCTTCCCCTCTCACCTTCAGGAGAATGTTGTCTCGAAATTGTCCCTGCAGAAAAGATTAGTACTAACACAAATATATATAAAATTAAACCTCAAGATACACTCCCTTACGTGTTTTCGCTCAAATGATGATATCACACAGTCACTCTGTATTCTCACAAACAATGATGATATCAACTCGCCAATTCCTCTTCTCAATTCTCTTGGATCTAACCCAAACTAAACCAATTCCCTTCCGTAGAATTCAAAAACAAATCTAGGGTTCGTAAATTTTCCTCTATTTTTCTATCCGATTTTTTTTTTTTTGTCTTTGTTGTTGCTCTTGATCACTTTTCTCTTTTCTTTTCCTTCTCTTTTTTTTTGTGTCGTGATTCTTCCTTTTTTTTTTTTGTAACAATCGACTAGTAGATACTACACTATCAAAAGACAATTAATATTACGAAATTGAATGCTAACAATGGATATGAACGATTAGAGTTAGGGTTTTGATGTTACCTTCCTCAACCGAACTTGATGTTTTGACAACCTAAGCTCTGATACCAAACTGATACGAACCATGCCAACCTGTGACGAAACCCAATACCAATGCGTTCAGAAATTCGTTACCTACGATGCCAAACACCTAAAGTGGAAACCGCGACCCGTTGTCTATAAGTGAGACAAGAACCTTGGTATAATGTGAAGACGCCACAATCGGATGAAAAGATCGATTGATAAGTCGGGTTGAACGCCACGGAAATAAAATCCGATAAGTTCTAGTTAGTTCTTGAAGAACCAAGAGAGGAGCCTCTCAAATATGTTTAATGTTCTAAGATGTATATTATCTCTATTCTAAACCCTAGGAGCTTATACTAGGGTTACAATTCATAAAAATACAAGTCCAAAATGACGTCACATTCAATAAGTGCGTAAAATAACAAAACAACACAAAAGGCCGGCGTTGGGGAGATACACGGCCGTGTACACGACTGTAATCTTTGGCCGTGTACTTTTCTGTGAAAATTTTGGCAATATACACGACCGTATACTTCTGGTCGTGTATCTTTCTGTGGATTTGCTTGACTCCATACACGGCCATGCCTTTTAGCCGTGTGTCTGGCCGTGTATGATTCTGTGCAATCTTGAGATTCCTACACGGCCGTGCCTTGAAAATACACGCCCTCTTCATCCCGTGTTCGGTGTGACTTGTACAAGAGCAAGGGTCTTCCCATGGTTGTTCCAATCCGTTCCAACTTCATGATTGCTCCAATCCTTTCCGGCTTCATGGACATCCTTTATCAACCCGTTAAGTGCTTCCTTGAGTCGTTTCGCTTGACTTCTTGTGATCGGTCCAGGCGGCACTTCAAGAGGATCCACATTTCTTCTTCCGGCTCGGCTCTCATCATGGATCTCATCAGTGACATCCCATATGGGGCAGATTATAAGAGATTTAGATGTTAGAAAGAGATAAGAAACTTCAACCATTTAATTTCTTTTGTTTGGAGACTACGTGATTATTTAATTGTTTAATATTTTCAACTATGAAGATCACTGTCATTATTGTGATTGAACAGAATTTTTAAATTGGATAAAACATTTCTCTCGAGTCTATTAATTCCTAACCTTAGGTCGATTAGCTGAAATATCTTGTTAATTAAAATCCCTACACTCACATAACTTTCGATCTACAAATTCCTCTATTAAGTTTGACCATAATCTGAAATATTTATATTGTTCCATCTTTAGGTTTATATGCAACTTCTTCTAATTATGCCTAATCTATTCAAACATAGGACCACTTGATCTTCATGAATAAAATCAAATATTGAATTAACAAGCTGGCACTATTAACTCAAATTAACAATTAAGAACATATAATTATATCGCAATAATACAATAATTTCATTGAATAAAAATCATCAATTACATTTTTATCTTAGGGTTTATCATGTCTAAGTACAAAAAGAAATTTAAGCTATAGTGAATATATAAAAAAAAAAAATCAAAACTATAATAAGAGCAATTCATAATGATAGAGAAATAAGAACACGATAAAAATTCAATGGAAATCTCTAAACTCTAATCTTATTAAAAATCTCTAAAACTTCTATAGAATTCTAGATCTAATTCTATGATGTTATGCTTACTCCTTTTATAATGATCAAGTGCCTCTCAACTAGGAAAGTTGTAGTTTCCTGGAATGTAAATTAAGTCTTCATAAACTAGGAAACTTAACTTCAATAAATAGGAAATTGCATATTCAATTTTGTTGAAAAACTTGGAAAGGATATCTTCATAAAGCATGATTGGATAGGAAAGTACTTCATCCCGGCATGGCCTTAACACAGTCGTGTCTCTGCTCATATAACTCTTGGTAGTTAATCTTCAATAAATATTCAAAATTGCACTTTAACATAATCATCTACACGGGTGTGCACATGCTCATATACCTCTGCACAACTTGGTATATGGTCATATATCTTGGTCTTTTAATAAATTCCTCTCCAATACTTTTCAAAATTATGTAACTTGTTCAAATGAGTTCCAAATCACATGAAACTTGTGTAATTTATTTTCTTTAATCCGAAATTGCTTTAAAGTACCTAAAATTAAATTTGAGCAAATTAAATGATATATCCAATGAAGCATTCATATAAAATAAACAAGAACTAGATAAAAATTAAATAATAATAATAAGTGTAATTATACACTTATCAATGCCCGACCATACATTGCCTCATACAATTTTCTTAATTATGAATGGTGAACTAGCCTTCCCTTCTTGTTCTTTATGCAAGACGTTTTTAAGCCTATCCTTCATTAGAAAAGCCATCACTAGCTTTGCTATGGTCCCTCTTAAGTTTAAGGAGGCCAACATTTCCAATTGGTTTTGGCCTGCCATGGTCATCATCAAGAAAGCGGCATGAGCTCTAGACCAATTTGTTTATGGGTGGCAAAACCCACCTTTAGAGTACCCTCATCCCTAGAATAAACTATCCTACTAATACTACTCGATTCACATTAAGCTTAAGTTGATCACACAAAGTTTTCTCTATTATGATGGACCATAACATTCTCTCTTACCTAAATTTGTAACACCCTTATCACAAGGCCATTCTTTTGCCACTACAAATAGGAATCAAATTACTAGGCCCCTTACACTAGCATGTGCACGGGACAGGGTCTACAAAACTTTCCAAGTAAGATCTTATTTGGACACCTACTAGAGGACAAGTTGCCATTCACTCAGGATTGAGGAGCCCAACATGTTGCATGTACTGATCTCTCTCTGTCACCGTAACCTCCTCACTCACGATGTTGCTAGAATGAGCTAAAAGAGACTTTTGAGGATAGCCAACCTCTAATAGCTCGAATTGACCTACCTTACCACTCATCGACTACCCCCAAAGCTACCTTGACCATTGTCTGACTAGTTTGCCTTGAACACACCACTTATTAACTTAAGCGATGGCCCCATCCACTCAGAATAGTTTGTCTTCTTTTGCTAGGATGTAACCATTGCTTGGCCCGTGCCTTTGACACCTGAAAACTATATGTGTCCCCAAGAATATTCTTTTTGTCTCTTTACAATTTTACCCTTTTTTATTATATTAAATAAGGTATATTTCTATGCATTAAATAAGATTTTTCTCTTTTAGAATTGTAACCCTAGGAACTTACTATAAATAGTCCCTTCTATATGTAAGTTGAACCATACACATCTTTAATATAGAAAATATTTTTGAACATTTTGTAAGTTATTACTCTCAAGTTATTTACTCTTATCAATTCCTTTAGTAAGGATTGTGGTGAGTGCCCCTAGTTTTGTTGCTTATGGGTCACATCAAGTAGAAATATTAGGTCGTATATGCTTATGAGTACATAATACCTTGCAAGTGGCTCATGGTTTCAAGTTAAAACTCAATTATTTTCTCTATTTTGGTTATTGGTCCATGATACCCTAATGATACTTTGTACCTAGGTGTATCATCCATTTATTAGTATCAAAACAAAAGTTTTGATGAGGGAGTGTAGATGCAGTCATTGTAGTGTTGTTCATGCTACTGGGTTGTCAAGTTGAGTAGTAGTTAAAAATAAGTAATGTGAAATGTCAAATCCTAATATATAAGGAGGTGTTAGAGACTTCAAAAGTGATGCAAATAGCCGAGGAAGCTGTGCTGCTCAAAATACAAGATCTACTAATGAGAAAATTCAAGAGCTAACCACCATTGTTGCTAATTTAACAATTACATTGTAGCATTTGGTAGATAACTAACTGCTCGAATTGATGTAGGTGTAGGATGTGTTTGAGATGACGAAGACCTAGTAAACCCTCCTCAAAATGGTGGTGGATTAAGAAGAGACTAACGTGTGAGTAGGTTTATTGATGTTGAGGACGAATTAGATGGAGTTGGAGAGAATTTTGACGAGGAGTATCTGGTGCGTGGTGTATGAGCTCCTAGAGGACTGAGGAACATAAAAATGCAAATTCTTCCATTTTCTAGGAGTAAAGATGTAGATGATTATTTAGAATGAGGGGATAAAGTTAATAAATTGATTTAGTGTCACGAGTATAAAGAAGCAGTTAAAGTAAGACTGGCTACATTAAAATTTTTGCGATATGCAACGTTGTGGTGGAAGAACTTGCTAGCCACTAAAAGACAAGCGGGGGATGCTGAGATTAGGTTATGGAGTGAAATAAAGAGGGTTTTGAGGAGGAGGTTTATCATGGATTATTATGTACATGAGGCTTTTAAGAAGTTATAGACCTTAAGAAGGGGAGGAATATGTGTTGATGACTGTAAAGGAGTTTCAAATGTTAATGATTCATTGTATGGTGCAAGAGCTAAAGGATTGAGCTATAGCTCAATTCATTGATAGACTAAAGTATGATATCATTGGCATTGTAGAACTACACTTTATGAACACTCTAAATGATACCATAGGTTTGGCACAAAGAGTAGAGCATTAGAGATGCAACGGTTTGAATTGAGGTACTAGTGGTTGTGTTGTGATACCAACCTAACTTATTATAGATTCCTGCTAACCAATATGAGATTGGTTAAGCCAAGGTGATGACAAACCTAAAGGGCCATTGAGGCAAGAGGAGAGGAGAATAGGGACCAAGGGAGAGGTTATAAAGCAAAGAGATATGTAACGAAGAGAAGTAGAAGAGAGCTTTAGAAATGATGACACTGATGTATATGTTAAGCAAGGACAATTTTTTAACATTGTGCTACATTAAGTATCTTACCTTAAACTGCTGATGAGTAGAGAGAGAATCCTTTTCATACCATGTGCAAGGTTAAAAAAAATTTTGTGCACTAGCCATTGACATGGGAAGTTATATCAATGTAATTGCTACATCTATCGTAAAATAACTTAAGTTGACAACCCTAAAACATTTAAAACCATACAAGCTGCATTAGCTCAATGAGAAAGGCACTCTTAATGCTACTTAGTAGGTTTAAGTACATATACCCATTGGGGATAGGTACTAAGACAAAGTCATATGTGATGTCCAACCCATGAGTGTGACCTACATAGTGCTTAGACTACTATGGCTATTTGACCGAAGAGTCTTACATGATGGATATATGAATACATATACTTTTCGAAAGGATGGAAGAAAGGTCATACTACAACCCATGACAATGAGCCAAGTGAAGGATACCCAAGCTTAGTTGAATCAAGCCCAAAGGAAGGCCCTCATTATATCACGGAGTGAGTTCACATAGACAGTCAAACTAGATATGCTTATGTTTCTAGTGGTAAAAAGGTTGATAGAGATGAGAGACCAAGTGCTCTTACCAAAGAATATTGGATCTCTATTAAATGAGTTCAAAGATATGTTCCCCAATGATTTGATAAAAGGATTACATCCATTCTAAGGCATATAGCATTGTATTGATTTACAACTCGATGCAACATTGCTTAACAAGCTTGCTTATCGTATGAACTAAGAATGGGCTATTAAGTTAAAGATGCAAGTGGACAAGCTAATAGAACGATGCTATGTAAGAGAGAGCATAAGCCCTTATGTAGTACCTACTCTACTTTCTCTAATGAAGGGTAGGTCATGGTACATGTGTTTTAACAATCAAGCTATCAATAATATCACTATCAAATATAAGTATCCTATTTTGAGGTTGGTTGACATGCTAGATGAGCCCCCATTTTTGCTTATATTTTTTTAAAAAAATTGACTTTAAAGAGTGGGAAACCACTAAAACACAGGGGATTGGGTGATGTGTCACTCCTCGCAAGGTACCCAATCATGACAACCTACCAGGGTTTTACTTAACCCCTAATAAAAACCATGAAGCATCCAATTAAAACCATTAACTAACCTATCAAAGTACAATTTAAAAAAATTCAATTTTGCTTTTTGCATTCCACTATTTTTTTTTTAGATCATTCTATATTCTCGGGGAAAAATCTTTTCTAACTCTCAAACATTGCTTCTTATCCAAGAACTTTTACGATGAGATTTACTTACTGTAGTACAAAAACAAACCCGGTGGGTTTTCACATAGTCACAACCTACATCATAAAATCAAAGGGGTGGGTTTAAGCTATATTGCCCAATAAGATAGGAGTGCAATACTCTTAAAAAGACAATAAAGGGGGGGGGGGGTTTAAACCATATGCTAATGTATGACATCCATATACAATGCAACATTACACTTGATCTTCTGGTAACCAGCATGAAGTCAAAGGGTTTAACCCCCCCCTTTTAAACCCGGGGTTTGGGGGGGTTTTTCTCAAAACCAGGGGGGGGCCGGGTATCCCATTCCATTTATTTCCATCTTATCTTTTTATTAGAAATTATCTTTTAATTAAAGTTCCTTAAGCTCCAATTGTTAATCACACATTGAGCACACTTACCCTTAAAGAAAAAATAAAACCCCGGATCCTTGATAAAGGCATATTTTACTCAAAATTCTTTAAGTGATTTGCGAGTATTCATTTTTGGGGATTTTAGAGAAATCACAAGGAAATGGTACTTAATCATGTTTTTTTTTTACATTTCGATGTTGGGGGACTTTGAGTTCAAAGCTTAATAAATTTTGGAGAGATTCCATACAAATTGAAGCATGAAAAGATTGGGGGGGGGGGATGGCAAAGGAAAAAAAAAAAAAAAAAAAAGCCGCCCCTTTTTTGGGCCCGGGGCCTTTCCCATGAAACGCCCGGGGGGCCTTTAGGGCCCGGGCTTAAATGAAGGCCACCGGCCTTTAGGGCCCGGGTTTAAAATTTTGGGGCTGCCGGCCTTGGGCCGGTCTTATTTTAGTTCATCTTCCCGCCCCCCCTTGATATTATAGGCCCTTTAGGTCGTTTTTGTGGAGGAACTTTTGTAAATTTTTTTCCTTGTTTTTTTAGAGTAGTTTTAACCTATTTTTAAAGGGGAAGAATTGTGGAAAACCCAAATTTTGGAGAAAACTTTTGATATTGGTGGAGTTTATCATCCTTTGTGAAGGATTTGGGGGGGGGTTCCTTGCTTTTAAGGTATTATTTGAAATTGTTGAATTGGTGATTTCTAAATTTTTATTTCTTATATGCAATTCAAGTATTTGACCCAAACCCAATTGAATATGTTTTCCCTTTTGCACGAATCTCCTTTAATCATAATCATGTCTTTATCCCATGAATTGCAAAATCTTTCCCTTTGGGAAATTTGGGTAAACCCCAAGGGAAGGGTTAAAAAAGGGTAATTTAAACCATGTTAATTTATTAGGAAATTTTTAAAGGGTTATTCGTGATTGCAATTTCCCTTTTTTTTCAAAATTTTAATTTGGGCTTTGATTTTAATTGTTAGAAAACCTTTTGATACGGGGGTTTATTTGGGATTTTTTAGGGAAATTTTTAATTAGATTGATTATCAATACGGGAGTTGTGGGAAAATTTGGGTTTAAAATTTAAATTTATGGAAGCGGATGCAATGTTTCTTGTTAATTAAATCAATAAGGGATTTAAAGGGTTTAAATTTATTTAGGCATTAGTTGTTTTTAGCTCGGGGGGTGTATGAACATAAAAATTTTTAATTTTCCCTTTGGTTTTTAAATTGGGGACCGAAAGCCGACTTTTAAATTTATTTTTAAGGGTTTAAAATCCCAAAAAAGGGTTTTTTTAAACTCAAATTGAATAACCTTATAACCACTAATTGATATAATATGGGGGAGCGGGTTTTATTTAAAGAACAAGGGGGGAATTCTAATTTCCCCCCGTTCATAATTGGGCAGATTCCCTTTTAAAAAATTTTCTTTTTTTTCTTTAAGTTAGATTTTTTAAACTTAGACATTTCAAAACCCCTTTTTTAAACACCTAGATATTGATAAGAATTGCCCAAGGGCTATACTCATTGGGTTTCCCCGAGGGATCGACAACCTTACTTTTCACCACTCTATTACTTGATACGACCAGTGGGAAATTGCTACAATTTACCTCCCTTTTTTTATATACGTTTTTTAGCGTATCAAATTTTTTTGGGGCCGTTGCGGGGAACTAATAATATTAGATTTTTTGTAATTCTTTTGGGAGTTTTAGGTGCAATTTTACATTTTTCCTTTTGGGTTTTTGGGCCTTTGGGAATGTTCATGCGCAAGAGTAGGAAATGCTGATCTCCTACCTTTCGATTTGAATTGGGTACTCTAAAGCCAGATTAAAAAGGGCCCAACCCAAATAGAAGAATGGCGTTTAGGAAAAATTCCCCAATTCAGGGTGTTTTAGCGAGCACTTTAAAATTTCTCTGTTCCTAGGATTCGCGAACCAAAACCCTTGTTAAAAACCAAGTAAACAAACCAACAATTTTTAGCTTAAACCCGGGACCCCATTTAAATGGTGCAAAATTTAGTCAGTTTGGAGGTATTCAAATGAGAGCCCTG
Source organism: Laguncularia racemosa (assembly GCA_037954665.1). Taxonomy (NCBI): domain Eukaryota; kingdom Viridiplantae; phylum Streptophyta; class Magnoliopsida; order Myrtales; family Combretaceae; genus Laguncularia; species Laguncularia racemosa. The sequence continues at coordinate 14,260 of JBBMOL010002933.1, forward strand.
ATGATTTATCTTGCTGGGTTTCTTCAATACACCAACAGTGTCAAGCAAATTTTCAAAAGATGATTTCCATAAGACTATAGCTTTTCCCCCTTTTTCATTGAGGGATAAAACTAGAGCTTTTGGGTTTTTTTCATTGCCCCAAGGGTCTGTCACTACCCGGAAAACCTTTCCCCAAACAAGTTTTTTGAGGAAAATTTTTTTCCCACCAGCAAAGGGCCCCAAACTAAGAAGGGGGGACATCACTAACTTTACAAAGTTTAGTGGTGAATGACTTTATGAGGCATGGGAGAGATTAAAAGGAAGCAACTAGAAAATGCCCACATCAGGTTTACCCAAAAATTCTCCTCATTGAGATCTTTTCCCTTGATTTCCTGGATAAAACTTTGGGGTCTTTTGTAGATGCAACACGGGGGTTGCACTGGGGGGAAAAACTTATTTAGAGGCCAGTGCATTGATAGAAGAGATGGCCTTTTATTGGCACACAATTGGCAAACTGGGGAAATTTAACAAGAGTGTTTCAGTGAAGACAATGTCAGTATGGCTCAGTTGACTGCCCCGATACTCCCCTTTTTACCCTCAAGTAAGTAGACTCCCCTATTCAAATTCTTTTTAATGCTAATCCATCTTCTAGTTTGAAATTTGCGGGGGCCCCTCACTCACTGTTGCATGGCTGGAAAGTTGTCAGCTCCATCTAGTGAGAGCGGGTAAACTTTGTAGGAAACCTCCAAGGGGTAAAAAGGACAATATTCGAATACATACAACCCGGGGGCGCAATCTTTCCAAACTTCTCAGGGAGGAATGAGAATCAAGCACTTAACCCGCCCCTGGATTTCCTAAACAACCTTTTCTAAAAAATTCCTATTCTCCAACACCCAACCAAACTCAGATGAAAAGCTCATGAGGAGCTACATGAAAAAGGGCTTACCCCCCCCTGAAAAACCAAAAAAGCTTTTATCAGAAATTTTGGAGCGTCAGCTGGGTAAAGGCCCCAAAAGCTAAGTTTTTAAAACCCCAAGGTTTTTGGGCCTAGAAAAACTGAGGAGAACACCCATCAGCCCAATGCCACCCATGCTAAGGAGGGGGTAAGGAGGTGAAGAAAGCTGAAAGGCAGGAAAAAAAATTCAAGAGAAAATCCAGAAAAAGGGTAAGCAAAAGGAAACTCACACCCAAAAAGCACCAGTTTGCCCCCTTTTATGTTCCACCTATCCCCTTCCTAGGAAGACTCAAGCAGGGGGATTTGGAAGCCCAGTTTTCCATTTTTGTAAATTTTTAAAGGGCTTCAAATCAATAAAACCTCTCTTAGGGGCCCTTTGAAGCAAATTCCACCTATCCCAAAATTTCATGAAAGAGCTGCTCTCTAACAAAAGATCCATGGGGGAGGGTTGAGAAAAAATGTTTTATTGGCGAAGTTCCCTATCAAAGAAAAAAAATCTGCTCAGCTACCTAGAAAGCTGAAAGTCGGGGAAGTTTCAATATCCCTTGAAACCTTTTAAAAAATTGATTTGAAAATTTTTATTGTTTCTTTGCAAGTATTAATTTAATGCCACTTTCAGTTTTTAGGAAGTTTGGGAAATTTTAAAACCACAAAAGTGCAAAAGACCTTCACGGGGGGGCAGCTAGCTATAAGAGCTTTAAAGGGTTTTCCAAGAGTACAAATGGGGGATGTCTTAGTCAAGGGCATAAAATTTATATTTCCATTTGGGCTTTGTCATACTGGATGTGGAAAAAAAGACATTCCCCTCATTTTGGGTAAAACCATTTCCCAGCCATATTTAAGCTCTAATTGATGAGGATAAGGGAACTACCTTTAGACACTAGATAAATAGTAACATTTGAATGTATGAACCTATGTTTTTTTCTAAGAGAAAGCAATGAAATTTTGAAAATATCTGCTGAGGGTAAAAATTAAATAAAAAATTTGGGGGAAGATGTAGGGCAAAAACCCCTCTTTTAAGCTGTCTTGAAAAAAGAAAAAATTGGGTTTTGGGGGAAAGAGGTGAGCAAGAAAACAAAAGGCTGGGGAGCAAGTACCCCAACTGAAAAAATTGTTGCTTTTAGAAGACAGGGGCCATATGAAAACCACCAAAGCCACACAAATGCCCATTTGACCAACCCTTTAAAAAACCCAATTTTCTTTTTTAATCAATTGTTTTGTTTAGAGTGTCTGAATTCAGGAAAACCAAAGGCCTCACATTAATTTCCCGCACCTATGACAAGGGAATTGCAGCAGCAGTTTAAGGCCCCCTTTTGGGTAACATAAAAGGGGAAAACCTGGGGGGGTCAAGGGGAGACATCCAAAAAACCCCGGTAAGTTTTTTAAAATTTCCCCCTACAAAACAAAATTTGGGGGAACTGAAAAGAAGGGGACCATACCATGGAAGGAAGGGTTTTGGGAAACCAAATCTAAAGACGATGGTGTTGGAGGAGTTATTTAAAAAAATCCTTTATTTAAGCTGGGGATGCCCCTTAAGTCAGGGTGATGGGCTATAAAACAAGCGCTCTTGGGGGGCGCCCCTTTTACGTTTACTTTTTTATGCTTTGTTTGGGTTTTTTTTTAATTGTTTTTAGGAAAATGCAAGGTGAATGGGGCATAAGGACCAATCTCTCCAAGTTCAGCTTTGATGGGATTTTTAAAAATGGCTTTTTACATGTTATACCAGGGGAGTACCAGTTCTTTTTTTTTTAAATTTTCCTTTCCCATTTTTGTTTTTGCATTGGGTGTGAACAGTTTTGGACACTGTCTATTCTTAAATGTGGGGGAAAGGGAATTTTAGGTAAATTTAAAATTGAGATGATATTGCCTGTTCTGTGCTTTGAGGATATTACTCTTCCCCTTTTCTTTAACGGGATTTGTCCCCCGGTTATCTGACAATTTTTAAGCCAATTTTTTTCAAAAATTTTTTATGGAAAAAAAAAAAAATAGCCTTTTTCATCTGTTTATGATTTTTTTAAAAAAAATTTAAATCATTATTATGCCCCACTCACCACTGTTTTGATTTTTGTACTTAGTTTTAAAAATTTAAAGAATAAAATCTTTAGAAATCAAAAATTTTCCTATTTTTAGCCTTATAAAATTTTAAGTTTAAGAGTTTATTTTTTCCTCTTGTGAAAGATAAACAGGTCCACTTCGGGTCTCTCTCTAGCTAGTATATCTTCTTGGAAGTTGCTTTGAAAGATTTTTAACATCTAATGAAAGAGGTAAGGGAAACCCCTTTTTTTAGTGTTTCCCTTTTATAAAAAAGTCTTAATTCTAAATAGCATTCAAATGAAATAATTTGCATTACCCCCAATGACTCGGGGGTAATTTTTTTAAAAGAGTACCCAAAAACTTGAATGCTAAATGAGGGAGAGTTCGATGGGGCCCCTTTTAAAACCCCCGGGGTTCACTTGGGTGATGACCCCGGGGATGTGCCGAATCAGTGATCTCACTATAGCGATAAGGGCGGAGAAGCAAAAGTTCAATACACGAACTTATTTTATAGAAAAAAAAAAAAAAGAGTAGATTTTTGGGGGGAAGGGCTCACAAAAGTTACAGGACTTATAAAAAAAGGGAGAAAATCTAGGAAAGGAATTGAAAACCATATGTTTCCCCATTTTATGTTGACCTGTTTAAAAAAGTGAAAGTGAAAGGGTCATATCTTTCTAATTTTCCAGTGAATCTAAAAGGGTGTTTTTTTCCCTTTGGAGTGAAAATCTTCTTTTGGAATAAAAAATTCTTAGGTTTTAAAAGCTTGGGTTAAAATTTTTTTTTCCCCTAGATTAGTTGGTTAATTTTGAGTATAGTACTTTTAATCACAAAATTCCCAATTTGGGGGGGGGGGAGTGGTGGGGATCACAAAGTATGAGTCAGAATAGAGGGGTAACAGAAAATTTTAAGTTTGAGAAATAAAAAAAAATTGTACTTTCTAGGTTGGGTTTCTTTCTGGGTTTTAAATTTTTTTTGGGGGACAACAAAAATTTAAGTTTTGGGGGGGGGTTTATTGGGGGTTTTTAATATTTTTCTTAAGTGGGTTTGCCCAGATTCATTATTGGGTTTTTGAGAAATCCCCAAAAAAAAATGGTAAATTTAAACATGTTTTTTTTTTTAATTTTAAGTTGGAGGGGCTTTTAGTTCAAAGCTTAATCAATTTGGTGAGTTAAATACAAATTAAGCATAAAAGATTGAAAGGGTGGCAAAGGAAAAAAAAAAAAAAAACAAAGCCCCCCCCCGGCCTTTTGGCCGGCTTAAATTTAAGGCCAAACGCCTTTATGGCTGGCTTAAAAATAAAGGGCCCCGGCCGGGGGGGTTTTGGGGTTTTTTTTTTCCCTTTCCCCTTTTTTAATTGCATTTTTTTCCCCGCCCTCCCCCCCTTTCATATTTTATAGGTCATAGGTCGATTTGTGGGGGAACTTTTTCAAGTTTTCTTGTTCTTTTGAGTAGTTTTTTAAAAAAAACCCAGTTTTAAGGGAGGGGAATTTTGGAGATCAAATCTTGGGGGGAACACTTGTGGTCTTTGGTTTTTGATTATCATTTCCCTTTTTTAAGGTTTGTGGAGTTCCCCTTTCAATTAAGGGAAATTTTTTGTATTGTTACTTGATACGACCAGTGCACTTGCTGCAATTTACGCTCCCATTTTATATATACGTTCTGAGCATATCATCCGTCAAAGGCACGACAACCCTGAAGCCACTTAGTTCACCAATGGTAGAATAGTAATCCCTCACAAATACTTCTAACGTGTCCTATAGCATTGATGGCCTTTAACACCATGCAATGTCTCATGTAATACATGTCGAATTTTATTTAAGTCAAAATAGTTAATTTATTATTTCAAGATGATCACCCAAGACATAATCACACTAATAGAAAAAATATAGAAACATTAGACATTTACAGTTACAGAATAGCATTCATAGAATCATAGTTTATGGAGGACAATTTAAAGGAGTTCCCAATTTCAACTGAAATCAATAAACCACATTTTACCCACTTAATTTTATATATTTATTATATATCTTTTTTTCTTTGCCAAACATCCCTTCATCCCTTCCCTTTTTCTTCTTTTTTTCTTTTGAAATATTAATATAATAAATTAAAATAAATAAAATTAAACTACTATTCATTGTCTTCATGTCTCATTGCCGTATTTCTTCCATCGTGCACCTCCTTGCCATTTTTTTCATGATAGGGGTACTTTTTCTTCATTTCATCTTCTCTTTCCTAAGTAGCTTCTCATTTTGAATATCTACTCCATTGCACTTTAATGTATTTGATCTTTTGTTGCGTAACTTTTGAGTTTAGGCATCAAGAACTTTGATCAAATGTTCTTATTACGTCAAGTTGGGTTGAATCTTCAGAATATCCATTTCAATTGCTCTATTTGGATTGGGATGTGTTTCTAGAGCAATGACACATGAAATACACTTCATTCAATTTCATCCCAATACAATGAGGATTTACATCCTCTTCCATATAGAGCCTTATAGGAGCCATCTTAATTGACAAATGATAGCTATTTTTGTAAGTGAACTTAACTAAAGGCATATATCAATCCTAGTTACCCTCAAAATCCAATCATAAGCTCTTAATATATCCTCTAAAGTTTAGATGGTACATTCCAATTATCCATCAGTCTGAAGATGATATGCTATGCTAAATTGCAATTTCGTCTC
>JBBMOL010002934.1:0-19901 GCA_037954665.1 Laguncularia racemosa
TTTGGCTTCTTGTATGAAGGGGAAAAAAGGGTGCGTTCATTGAGATGAAAAACTAGGTTGGAACAAAAAAGGGGGGGCTTTTTTTTTCAATAAAAATTGGGGCGTAAGTTTGTTTTTCAAATTTTAAAAAAAAAAGAGTAAACAATCCGAAAAATTTTTGGGCAGTTGCTCAAAAACTGTACTCTTTCAGTTACGACAGCTGGTGTTTTTTTTTAAAATTTCCCCAAAAAATTGGACTCGACCAAGATAAACAATGTTGCAAAATTTTATGTGTGTCATTTTTGTTATAACCCAACAGATCAAAGAAATATGGAAGAAAGTGATGGGTGCTAGAAGACTTTTCCCATGTCGATGGCCCTAAGGTATTGTAACAATCATTTTTTGGGCTTTCCAATACCCTCTTTGGCAATAAGAACTGAGAGGTTTTTTCTACAAATGCAAGTAAACCCCTTTTAGAGTTAAAAATTAAAAAATGCTAAAAATGGTTGATATTTGAAGCATTTTTAAGGGGTCCCCTTTGAAGACTTAAAGTTTAATTTGTTCCCCTAGGTGTATTAACGGCTTAGCATCGCAGAAGTGCATGGAGAAGATTATTGATGTAGTGTGTTGAGAAAAGGAGACCATGCTTGTGTGGAAAACCTCAACACCCAAAAAAAAGAGAGATTACCCAAAACTTTTAAAAAAAAACGTGCTTTGAGTTCGTGACAAGACATTGCTGATGGAGTTGTTGCTTCCCATGAGTGTGTGATCTAAATACTAGTAAGTAGATCAGGGGTTTTTTATTGTTGTATATGAAAAAGAAATATCTAACATGAGTTTTTTAATCCCTAATAAGAAGAAATTTTGTAACTTTGGTACCATGCTTATGGGGCTTATTCCAAACCTAGATGGCTTTGTGAATTTTCACAATGATCCGGCCCCTTACAATAAAGCTTGGAGGTTGTATCATGAAATCATCTTCATTGAGATACCATTTAAAAAAAGGCATTATTGAGTCAAGTTGTCGTGCAACCACCATGCTATTGAATGGTGAGAAAAGGCAAATCATTGTTGGGTTTTTAATGACTGATTGAAAGTGTCATGGCAGTAAACCCCTAGAATTTGAGGGAAAACCCCCTTGGCTGTAAATGGCTTTGACCTATCAATGAACCATCAAAAAGTGTTTAGTAGAAAAATCCCTTTTACATCTAACAAGATTGTAGGCTTATTTTTGTGGAACGAGCTCCTATTACTTTAAAAAAACAAGAGCATCAAATCTCTAGACATTGCATGACCCTTTTGATATTTTTTAGGGTTGGGGGTTTCACTGTTGTTGGTTATAGGTCAACAAATGAGATGATTTAAAGCATTGAGATTGAGCTTTCAATTGGTTTTTGGAAAATTTTATTAGCTCTTGTAGTAAAAATGGGGGTTTTTTTGGGCAAAGGGGGTTTGATGTATAGGCGGTGATTTTGGGTTTTTGTTCGGTGGGGGGAGGAAGAAGGGGCAATTTTTGGGTCTTTGTTGGTTTGGTGGATCAAGTGTGGTATTTGGTCATTTAAAGGTTGGGGTTAAGGGTGTGGTGATTTTCTGGTGTCGGTGTCATTTTATAGGAGTAGCATTTAAGGAACTTTCCCGTTGAGACATGTCAAGGGTAGTGGAAATAGGGAATCATGAAAATTTGTGGGAGGTGGAAACTAAGAGGAAGGTGGTTAATCAGGATGACTGAGATGATAGAGTAGTTTTAAAAAAGGAAAACAATTTGACAAATTTGACATGAGAGAAATTAAAGGCAAGTGTGTTAGTATCAATCATGATATGACTCTGGTGGAAGAATAGCCAAGGGAAAGCAAAAGGGAGGGGATCGGGCTTCAAGTTTGTGATTTTGTAAGGTCGAAGCCACGGATAACAATGCAACAAAAAATTTAATTTTAAAATCTTTTGGGAGTAGTGCTAAGATTTTTTTCAAGGGGGGAATTTTTTAAAGTTGGGTGTGGGAAGTCATTGAGAGGTAAATGCGTAGCAAATCATGATTTAGTAGATTGAGGAATGGATCTGTGTGAGTAGTGAAAGACTATTTCTATAAATGACGATGTCACCCTTTTAGAAACCCATTGTGTTTGGTTTATGTGGGGGAGTGGTTAAATGAGTGTCCCTTTGGTAAAAATAAATTTAAGAGCTTGAATTTTCCCCACCTTATCAGAGTAAAGTTTTTTAATTTTGTGATTGAAACTTTTCTACAAGTGTTTTTGAATCGAATAAAGCTTTATATCATGAGATTTATTTTAAAGTGGATAACACCAAACATATTTAGTGAAGTACAAAAAAAGACATGTTTTTTAAGGGGTCTCATATGAATGCATAGGAAAGGTCTAAACATCAGAGAAAATTATTTCAAGAGGTTTTTTTAATCAATAGAAGACATAGAAAATGGAAGCTTTGGCCTTTATTAAAACTGCAAGCTTAAAAAAGTTTTTTGTGGAGGAGATAGAAACTAGAAAATTAAAATTTTAGAGATGACATGTTTGTAAATTGGAGAAGAAGGATACTTGACAATTATCCCATCGCAGTAGTTGTCTTGACACTAAAGAAAGAAAAAGGGGGAGATTTGTTATTAAAGTGACTGGCTACTATAATCCATCTTTTTTTGCCCCTTCAAAAGTGTTGCTTCTATGGTTAGGTCCTTCCCTAAAAACCAAAGGGAAAAAATTTTTATGAAACATTTTAGTGGGAACATTTTAAAAAGGGAAAATTGTTTCTTTTTCATGGTTGTAACACACAAAATATGAAATTTTAAAAATCACAAGTGGGGGAAAATAGGAGGTAAAGCCAGTGGGGGGACTTGAAGTCTTAGACTGCCAATCAGACAAATCATGGACATCAAATGGTACATGAAGAGAAAGATATTAAGTCTGGTGATTCATGAATGTGCCACATCAAGGAGCTATGATGGAGGTTGGATGTGATAGTTGTATAGTTTACTTGGGGTTGCTAAGGAGATGATGAACATGGACCTATTTGGCGGAAATTAACGTTAGGAGTTGATGAGTAACCTAACTTGGGTTTTAGTTGAAATTAAATTTAAATTGCAGGCTCTTTTTTGGGTATGTGCCCTTTAAATATTGCACTCTTGACATGTTCTAAAATAAGGACATGGTGAAAGGGTTTAGTCAAGATTGTTAGATGATAGCCATGGTTTGGGGTTTTGTTGATAGGAGGTGCCCTGGTTTGTTTCAAGGGGTTTTGGTTATTAATTTGTTGTTGTTGGTAAAAAAATAGTTGTGGTGGTTAGGATCGACGTAATGTCATTTCCTTTTTTAAACCCTTTTTTTGAAGCCCCTCAAATGAATGGTTTTACTTAGGCATTAAAGATGTCAAAGTTTTTTGCTTTTCCCCATTTAGACCCTCAAGGACTTTTTCAATCAAATCCTCTTCTCTATGGCTTCCTAGAATTCAAGTCATTGGGACGGGGTTTTTTAATATATTTGTATTTCATAAAGGTACACGAGCCCTTTTAAATTTGGGTTTTTTAGTTGCTCCTTAATCTACTTAAAATGACCATGAGTGGGCTTTGCTATTTTTTTCAAATTATCTAAGCATCATGAGAGGTAGTAGCACAATTTTTGAAGTGGAACAATTGCAGTCGATAAAAATCAAACCATGGCGCTAAAAATTAATTTATCTCTTAAGTATGTTTGGAAGTTTGGGTTTTGGTGACTAATTGCCATAAGTGATAATGGTGGGAGATGGTGCAGAAAATTAACCTCAAGTTCCTTTTGATTATCCAATAAAGGTTTTTTTGAAATTTAATTTCCAGAGAGATAATTTGTAGGATGATTTTGATGGTGGAATGGGAGGGGATGTTTATGGTAATAAAAAGGATGATTGGTTCCCCGAAATTGGGAAAAAAATTGGTTGAAAAGGTGGCGAAGTGTTAGATTTGTGAAGCCTTTTAAAAAAAAAGTCAGAATATGAAAGTTTGGCTTTAGGTTGTTTTTTATACCATATATGAAATTGATCAATGACAAAATTTATTAAACTAAAAGGTTTAAAAATTATACAGTTTTTATGAGCAATCTCTGCAAATCAAAGCTAATCTCCTAGAATCAGTAGTTTAATTTAGCTATTAAGCTGATTTTAATTACTAAAATTGTGCCAAAAGACTTTATCTGCATTAATATAAAATTTTTTAAAAGATTTGCAATTTTTTTAAAAGCTTGGGTATCATTTCCTTCTAAAAAATACTAAAAAAAAAAAAACAAAACAATATATACATAAAAATAAATGATAAATCTTTTAAGTATATACATAAATATAAATTATAAATCAATATAACATCAAACATTTATTTGATTAATATATGTTACCTAATGCATACAATAGGCATTGGTACTAGTATCTTAACTAAAGAGTAGTGATTAACATCTTAGAACCGAGTCAAATATCCAATACCAAGAACTAAGAGGACCAAAGATTTTAAACTAAGGATAACCAAGAAAATTATAAGAACCAAACTTAGAGTGCAGTCTATATGTTATAAAACCAAATCATTTAAGATGAGCACTTAAAATATACCGAAAATGGAGCTTTAGAAAATATGAGAAAAAGTTCTTTGATACTATGCCTAAATGTGACTAAAAAGTTTCCAAGTACATGTTCAAAACAAGCTAAATGAATAAAAATCAAAGCAAACAATCTTTCACAAAGTATAAACTTGTTAAAAAAAATCCTTGTTAAGGAATCCACTTAAATGAAATCCTACAAGAGTAGTAAAATACAAGAATTTTTTCCCTAAATGCATGATCACGCAAACCTCATCAAATCATATCATCAAACGTTCATTCATGACAAACAATAAACCATTAACAACCATTATCACATAGTAAGGTTATGAATACCTACAAATTAAGGGAATGAAAGGGCCTAGATAGTCGCTTAGGTAGAAGATATTACACTACTTAATGTGTTTCTTATCACCTATCATGTCTAGATGCTTCTCTAACATAATCCATCTAAGATACAACCATATGCAACTTAAACTTACCATAGGTCACTACTAGTTTCTCTAACATAATCCATCTATGATACAATTATATTCAACTTAAACTTACCATATGTCACTACTAGTTTATACTACTAACTTCTAACAATGACTACTTATTCATTTCTTATAAGATTTTAATGTTCTTTATATCATTGCAATCATTATTCTAAAAATTATTCTAGCATTCTTAAATAGAAACATGCTATATTAGTAAAATTATAGAAGTACCCTTTTCTAATAATCGTTTAACCCTAAATCATTATAATTACATAATTAATTCGAATTACCATAGATACTTACCTAATTATCATAATTTTATTCATAATCAAAACTGATCAACAAGTAACTTTCATCAAAATATAAATTTTAAATAATGGAAATATTACTAATATTACCCAATTAATTTCTAATTACAAATTGAGCTATTATATCCCTAAACACAAGTTATTGATGTAATTAATAACATAAAAATTTAGTTAATTCTACAAAAATTACTATAAGTCCATGAATTTATCTCAATTTTGCAAATTTGCAAAACTAAACTAGTTCAACACTTATGTTTGCTAAATTAAGCTAGTACATATCAAATAGATGATCCAATTTGCATAAGTAACTACTATCAAGTTTCATCTACATCGTATTTAGGTTTTAAAATCATTACATGACAGCTATCATGATTTCAATTAAAATCTAGCTATTTCATTAGATCCCTGTAATAAAGAAAATAGATAAAATAATTATCAAACTTACGCCTTTTCAAAATCTTTCTTCATATCTATAAAACCTACTTATCAAATGGACTTTAATAAAAATTTGAAGTTTAAAGAACATAATTTGCTTTTCAAAAACCCAAGAACTTAACGTTTCAAACGGGGTATGTCAAGAAAACTATAGAGGTGATTCATCAAATTGAAAGTACAAAATTTCCACACTGAAGTATATGCAAAATAATTCTTATAACTTGAACTTTTAAGAATTAATCATATACATCTGATAATTTTATTGAGATTGCTAACCGGTAGGAGGGTATGTTGTTCTTCGATCTCTGACAACCCTCCAGTGCTCTAAGAACGTCGAAAGTTCCCTTTGGTGGTTTCCCTTCGAACTACAGTAGCTCACATTTTCAACTCTGTTTGTTGCTCTAACTAAACTCCTGTGGGTTTTATGATAGAAATTGAGAGCGATTTTAGGTGTCAAAAAACTTCTTTTCTTTAATTCCTAGTAATTTATAATGCTTTACTGGCTGAAGGAGAGGTCGATCGACCCCAAAAAATATAAGCTTAGTGTTTTAGGTGTTTAACAAACATGACTCCACTTAGTCTTAATTTGAGTGAAGTAGTTGTGGGTCTTGTTCCTAAGTCATTTTAGTGTAATCCCACTTAAACTATTTTATTGACCAACTGCGTTAAATTCCATGTAATAATTTGATGATAATTGTTAGCTTGATTGCCAGATTTTTAATAAATATAATGACTTAGTGATGTATTTCACCTATATTTAATAATTATGTAAATATATGCATACAAAATATTAGTTACCAGGTGTATTTAGTAAGTTATGATACTCTTTAGGTGTACTTTTGATCCAAATTATTAGTTAAATAAGTTATATAGTATATCTCTAGCATCCCCCAGACTTGAATTTCAACTTTTTGGTTAATAATTATATCAAAAACTTGCGATAGCTAAAGTAAAGCCTTTTTAAAAAAATTCATTTTGAAAAACAAAGTTTTCTCAGTGAATTCATCTAACTTTTGCAACCTAATTGTAAAATTCGAGTAAAATTGGAGAATATTTTATCCAAAATCCTAAATCAATTTGCTTGGAAACATGAGGTTTCACACTTTTATTCCCTGTACAAATAGTTTTATCCTTGAAACCATCACTCTATAATCTATTGGTTATAAAACCACTATGCTTCTACTGTGCAACTCTAATTTTCATATTACATCACAATCATCAACTTTTCTTTGAGTTCCCATGCTTAATAAGTGAAGTTCTTAATAGTTTTATTTTTTAGTCTACTTATACCGCCTTACAATATCTGCTTTATATTTGTATATACATCTCATGGATCAGCTTAGCATTTCTAATTCAATATAGCATAACCACAGACAAAATGACTAATGCTTAACTTATTATTAACTTTTTCACCTACAAGTGCATCCTCGTTGCCTGCTATCATAGCTTGTTGTATTGCATATACCCCAGTTTGGGGTTGAGGTCTTTCTCTTTTATGTCTATGGTTGGAATTAGTATTATAACAACTTTGATTCTCTTGCACTTTAGCTTGGTCATTGGAAATATTACGTCCTCGTTGACCACAACAACAACATCGCATGTCTATGGGTTGCTAGCACTTATTGCTAGAGAGCCGTGCTCCCAAATGTAACATTTTCATCGTAAGTCAGGGCACTCATTAGCTTTATGATTTTATTCACCCTACTAACGCAATCAACTTAGTGGCATCCATAGTATCTAGACTTAACTCATTGAACAACTTTATGATCCCCTTAACTCGGCCAACTTATCTCCACTAAACTTAGTTTTGCTCAAGATTATACCAATTTGATTGAAACTTTACCTTGTGCCCTCAAACAGCCTTATTTTCTAAATTCAATGTCAAAGTCACTTTATGTATGCATCCATGGTTATCAAATTCACAAGTATTTTGTATGTTTTTATAAATTTATGATTTTATAAGATTTTTTTTAGTTAAATCAGAACAAAATTATATAGGTGTAGGCTTGTGGTGAAATCATAAGTTTTTGGTATTCGATTATATTGATTCTATACAATTTACTAGTTTAAGGTTTCATCAATTATACATCTTATCTTAATTTGGGTCTAACGGACTATACATGCTAAGAAGAAGAAGTGGGTTCTACAATTTAAACAAGCCCATTAAATCATGAGTGAAATGAAATTGCTTTTGCCTCTTTAACTTAAATTGATTAATTTACCAACTTTTTCATTGAATATATCTTATTTAATGATGAATGGATAGTTGAGAAAGAGGATATATTTAATATATCTAATGAGGAGTTGCTAGACATCATCTCAATTGTAAGTGGTAGAGAGATGAAAGTGATATATGGATAACGTTAGGGCATATATAGATTTGGAAAGTCATGGGAGTAGGATTAAACATATTTTGGAGATTCATGACATTGATGTTGTTGAAGATAAATTACGACTATATATCTCAAAAGATGCTGAATTTAAAAATATGTATACTATTAATAGCAATATCAATAATGATGTTGCAATGATGATAATAATGATGGTGATGAAAGGGTTAGCAATAATCTTGACATTGACAAGGCAAGTGAACATTAGTTTTTTACTTTAATTTTGTATTTTATCATAATAATTTATATTGTAATGTAATTTACTTCAACACCAATATTTATATTTTAGTTTTTAGCATAATGTTTTATGCTTAATTATTTGTAATATAACTTATATTTTAACTAAAATTTATAGCAAATTTCTTTATTTTCATCATATATTAAAAGCTTTTATGATTGTTGTAAATATATTTATAGTTTCAAAAAATTACGTTACACTAGATGTGGAAACTTATGCTTTTACAATCCCATTATATGAATCTTCTAGTGTTTGTAAATAGAATGAACATCTATAGAGTGGAATAGTTTGACAATTTCCCTAGAAAAATATGTTTTTAAGCTAAAAAATGTATGTAATTCTTTGCACATTATCATTCTCAAATGTTTTCATAATTTGCATAAAAAATTACTATCGAGTAATTTAAAAATCTACACGATTGATATACATACACTAATCATGTATGGAAAATCAACCTAACCACTTGCAATTTTAGGATCAAGCCTAAAACCCAAAATATAACTTCATGCTCATGCTAAATCTTTGATTGTGTGTGTGGGGTTTCTCTCCAACCTCTACCATTAGGATGTGATGGGAATGAGTTGAAGCGGTGGTTAGAGGGGCTATTCTTTAACCTTTATTGGTGTATGGTAAGTAATAATGGAGTCATTAAAGGTTGTAGCTAGTTTTGGAAGTGAAGAATATGAGAGAATTAGTGGTAGCTCTTGGCTTTACAGTTGGAGTAGAGCTTGTAGGTAAGTGTCTAAACACTATGTTAGTGCACTCCTTGTCTAGCTGTGTTAGCTCCAAACATGTAGGAAAGTTAGGGTATGTGTGAAACTTGAGGGGGAATTGACAATTGGTAGCTAGTATGTTACATCCATCAAAATAAGAAAATGGAAAGGAAGGGAGGGAGAATGATCCTTCTATAGTTGCAAGGTGTGATAATGTTCATTGAATCTAGTTCTTTTCTTCTCGTAAAGCTAGGTACAATGTTATCTTTATAGTTAAGGATCCTCTCCTTAAAGTTATACATGGCTTTTTAGCCATGTTTTTTAGTAATATTATGAGTTCTCTAGGTCATTGGTGAGGTTTCTAAATTTATGCGGTCTCATTTAAATATTTCATGTTATCCTATTTTATTTTTATGCATCTATGAGCTTAGAAGAAAAATTTTCAAGCTTATTCAAAACTAGTAAAATCACACGATGCTATCCTTGAAAGAGTTTCATTCCTGATATTACTTTTCATTTGAATTTCATAGGTTCAAAATTTTTGAATTGCCACATTAAAGTATTGAGTTTTTCGAATGTTGATTTTATCATTATATCTTTTTTGAGTTATAAAATAATCCAAAATTTTCATTAAGTAACCCAATCTAGAGCACTAGAGATAATAAAAGCAACAACCATCAACATACTAATGATTGGCTTGAAGATATATGAATTTGATACATACAATATATGAGCAATATTGTAAACAACTTGAGAATATAATATGAAGGACAATGTTGGCATCTTTCTATGTATAACAAATTTTAGACATTTTTCTTTGATGTATGTTAAATAGGGAGAATAATTGAGTTATCGATTTTATGGTAAAAACAATGTTTGATTGTTATGACTGTGAGGAGTGATTAAAAGAACCTAATATTGTACATATGCTTAGTGGTGACTATTGTACTTAATGCAAAATTTTCATTCTATGACATTATTAATTACATATTTTTATGAGCATTTGCTAATTTACATTCTAATAAATTGTGGCTAATTTTTAATGTACATTCCTTTGTAGAATTTAGTGCAAGTATCGGGCAGTCACATGTTCCTTTCCGAGGGTGAATTGGAAGATCTCTGTAGAGCTTGTGGGCTTATCCACTTCAAATGCGAGAGGAATAGGGCGTTTTGTGATGATATCTGCTACAAAACCCAATTATGACTAGTTTGCAGAGGTTAAATGTCAAAAGTTTGGGGATGTAAATGAGTTACATGAAATGGCATATTAGAATAAGGTAATGGGGGTTAAACTATATATCAAAACTTTGGTTTTTTTCCTTTTTAATTTGTAACTATTCAATATAAAAGTTTGATGGACTAAAAAAAAGTTACAAAATAGGACTCCAACAAAATATATCAACCATTGTTCTTGTATTTTTATGCAAGAAAGCAGCCATATGGGTGAAAAACAATGGATACCTAATCAGTATGTAAAACCATACATTGTCCTACCTATTTCTCCATCAATTATATGTAATTTCTCATAAAAATGAAAAAAAATAGTTTGATTTGATATGCAAATTACATACAATAGATTAACACAAGTGAACATGTTTTTGGTCAATTTGAGCACAATTACATGTCATATTATTGACAAAATGAAGTATTTGTATAATTTTGTAGGTCTAGGGGTTGCTGTCATGCTTGTAGCCCCAATTTTGTCCAATTGGTAAAGAAAAGGAGGAAACTTTATGAGATGCAAACACATCATCTAGTTGGTACACATGCTACCATCCTACTGACAACACTAGGTCTAAGCTATAAAGATGCCTTTATTTAAGAACAATGATGTTGCAAAAATGATTCTCCACCGTTAGATGCACCATCTCTGATGGGAAAATTTCCGACACCATCGACACTTTCAGAACTCGATTTGGATGATGATCTAAATCACTCAATTTGGATGATGATCTAAATCACTCAATTTTTCGTCATTTCTTTTCATCTAATAAGTATTTGAGAAATAATCTTATAGGTACAATAATAATTTTCCATGGGATGCCAACATGTCCTACATTAGTTGATCGCTACGGGACATCATCAGCTTTCCATTCAAAGGCCCGTAGCAATTAATTTCCATTATGAAGCATTGGCTCATGAGGATTTATAATATTTTGTACTTTGTAATTGTTTTATGAACTATTTTATGTTGTATTTTCTTTTGGAATACTTTCATTTTGATTGTAATTTTCATTTAAGACTGGCTACCCTAAAAGTGGCATAATTGTAATTTTTGGAATACTTATAGTAGGGTTTGAGGGGGGTCAAATTTTTTCAGAATTGTGATCACATTTTCATGAGAGGGCTTAAGGTTTCCCTAATTCCATTTTCTCCTATAAATTTCAATTTCCAAGAATTGAAATTGTGGCGAGTGCAATAAGGGAAAATTGTGAGTAATATCAATTCCTTCTTTGTTGTGTTTCCATTTCATCACTAGTGAGTCATATCTAGGGTTGATTTGGATGTTCATGGTTAGATTTTTTATTGTAATTGTGATCAAATATCATGTTATGAGATTGTTTGTTTTAGTATTTGAAATCATCATCAATATTGGAATCATTTATGATGTGAATGGTGATTGTTGATAGAGGATAAAATCACGGCACTAAATCTGTTCTTCTTGGCATAATTCATGTAGATTTCATTTATATTTGTTGTTATTTGGTGAAGTTTAACCTTGTTGGATTGTTTGATTGCATCTTTGGTCCTTTGGATTTCATCAAAACTCCAATAGGGTTCACGCAATTTCTAGTCCAATTGAACCCGATTTATGTGTATGAGTTGGGGTTTGTTTCTTTGATCCATTTGCATGTGCTTGGGGTTGGTTTTGAGCACATCATCTTTTTGATGGGAAAAATTCTGCCTGTCAACCTTTTCAGAACCCAATCTGGATGATTGACCAAATTGCTCATCTTTTATCTTATGTTTTTATTTCTAATAAACTTTGAGAATAATCTTACAGGTACAATTATATACTCTCCATGGGATGCCAAAATGTCCTATAAACTTCAGTTGGACACAAGACTATTTTCTGGGTAACAATCAAAGGCCCGCTGCGATTGTTCTCTATTATGAGGCATTGGATCATGAAGATTTATGTTATTTTGTATCTTGTAAATGTTTTATGAACTATTTTGGTTGTATTTTGGTTTGGGACACTTTTATTTCCATGTAACTTTCATTTAGGGTTAGCCCCTTAAAAGTGGCAAACTTGTAATTTTGAGCACTTTTTTAAACCCCAGAAGTAGCAAGTATAAATACTTGCTTAAGAGAGGGTTTAGGGAGCTTAATTTTTGCAGAACATACACTCTCTTTTCACGTGTGAATTAGGGTTCAACCTTGGTTCCAACTCTTATCAATTTCAATTTTCCAAGCTTGAAATTTGGCAGTGCAACAATTGGAATTTGTGAGTCATATCAATTCTACTTTTTTGTTTATTTCTTTTCCTCTCTAGTGTGTTGTATCTAGGGTTGATTAGAGATAGTTTCTTTGGCAGATTTACATCTTATTTTTACACAATTCATTGATTATTTGAAAGAATTATCAAGTTGATTAAAATTTATCATTAAGGATTTCTTTGCTAGCGTGAATTTCACCATTTAGAAAAGGGATCTTCCTTCACGGTTTTCTTTGTAAATTGGGCTTGATTTTCGTGGTTATTGATATTAAAGTTTATTAAAGCCTTTCCATTGTGGATTTAATTAATCATTAGAGGTTAATTTTTCTCATTTAACATTGGGTTCACTAGAAAAGTGCCTTTTTTTGGGATCCGATTTTCCTAACTTGAATATTTTTTTTTAAGTTTTTTAAAGGTTTAAGGTGATTGGGCCCAACTTTTTTGTAAGGCCTTGTTGGGGAAAGGGAATTGGTTTTTTAATTTTGGAAGTGTAAACAATTAGGGTTGATAAAAAAAAAAAAAACGAAATTTGGGTTATTTGTTGTTGTTTTGTATTTTTGAATTGTGAAATTTTTTGGTTTGGGTTTAAATTTGGTGAATTGGAGTTGTTTGGGAAGGTTTTAAACCCTTTTTTGGTACAAAATTACGTAAAAAAACAGAAGACAATTGGAATTACCTTAGCAAATTTTTAAATTGGAAAATTACCAAAATTTTTTGCCTGTAGGGTTTTGGCGTGGGAGTTGTGAATTTTTTTGTTTTGATTTCCATTGTGAATTTGAATTGGGGGGGTACAATTTGCAGATTCATTGAGTTTTGTTAGCAAGGATTATTAATTTAAAATTTGAATTAATTGTGGGGGTTAATGATTTCTATTTGAATTTGAATTTATTGTTCCAATTGAGGAAAGGGTTGCAAAAAGTGAAGTTATTTTAAATTCAAATTGAATTCTGCTATAGGGGATTGGAATTCATTTTTTGGGAAAACACTTATTAATTTTGTTTCATTTTTTGCCGGGGATTGAAGATTACTTGATTCATTGTTCCTTTGGTTTTTGCCGGGAAGTTTTACATATTAATTTTAGTTGTTTTGTTTTCCGGGAAAACTTGGGAAATTAATTTTGCTGCACCTTACTTGGGGTTTTTGGGGGAGAGTATTTCACGGGGGTTTTTCAATTTTAAATTTAAATTAAAGGGGTTTGTTGTTTGTTTTTTGTAGTTCCTTGTGTGAAGTTTAAGGGAAATTTTTTAGGGAATGTATATCCTTAAATCTTTTTTTTTGAAAAAAATTAAAGGGGTTTAAAAAACTAATGATAGTGTAATGGGGGTTGGGGAAGAAGCCAATACCGGTTGGTGGAGGACAGGACAAAGAGCAGGGAAAAAAATAGGGGAACAATTCAGGAGTTAACTAGGTTCTCACAGCAACTAAGTTGATGGATACTTTTTCCCCAACCCCAGGGTAAACCAACCGGCACCACCTCGGGCTCCCCCAAAAACCCCCATCGAAACAGAGCTACGCGCTACACCAACTTGATGAGGCTATTAGTTGGCCTTAAAAGTAGAGAGACAGAGGAGGTCCAACTTTTTTAGGGGGTCCTAGTAGCAGGCCCAATACACAAAAGACCCTATCAGCCGACAGTCATAGGGGGACAAAGGCGGTTGGTGGGGGGGAGTCCCAAAAAGTGGCACACTCCCCAAAACCCCATCAGGGAAAACTTCCCACTGGGAAGGGTAAAGAGGGCTTTGGGCCCAAAAAAAAAATGAGGCGATGTTTCCCGGGTCTACAGTGGGAAAGCACGCGATTAAATGTTTTAAATCTGGGATTTGGCATATGGCTGCATAGTGTCCAAAAAAAGGGGTTTATGACTATTAGGGAAAAATTGGAGAGGATACTGAGGATGACCCTGAAAAGATTGGCCTACAGATTACCAACAGTATTCAGGAATATTTGAGATAAAGCAAATGCACCTAAGGACATACTGGGGGAAAATACTATCCTCATTATTAGCAGGGTTTGTCCAAAATCTCCTGTGCATGAATTAGAGGGAGAACATTTTTCATACCTCTTGCAAATCAAAGTTTCCCCTTTTTGTACTCATCATTTATAGTGGAGTTGCACAAATGATATTTCGCACAAATTTGACAAATTTCAACGCTAAAACCTCATCCTATCCTTATCATTTGCATTGGGTGGGTATAGAGGTAGATGCTGTTACCCTTTGGCAAAGGTTCCAGTGGTGTCGGGGAAGTTATCATATAGCCTTTGGATTTAGTTCCCAGCATGCATTCCATTTGCTGTTGGGGCGCCCTGGTTGTATGATCGACGGGTGATACTATGGGTTTAAAAAAACCTACATGTTTTGCATGGGCGGGCACCAAAACCTATTACCAAACTCCATTTTATTGAGGTTTTTAGAAAAAGGTCAGGCAGCCCCCCTCCACGGTTAGTCGGGGGGAAACAGAAAAAGAATCCAGGGTTTAATTCCAAAAATCCCCCTAATTTGGGGCAAATCTTTCAGAACCCGAGGGGAAGTGGGAAAAATTCTGGCACTGCAACCTTTTTTAAACCCCCCTGGATGTTTTAAAATTGCTCCTTTTTCTTATTTTTTATTTCTAATAAACTTTGGAATAAACTTACAGGACAATTATAACTCCTGGGATGCCAAAATGTCCTACAATTTTAGTTGGACACAAGACATTTTTCTAGGTAACAACAAGGGGCCCCCGCGATTTTCCTATTAAAAGAGGCATTTGGCATGAAGATTTATGTTATTTTGTATCTTTTAAATTTTATTGAACTATTTTTTGGGTTTATTTTGGTTTTGGACACTTTTATTTTCCCTGTAACTTTCTTTTTGGTTTGCCACCTTAAAAATGGCAAACTTGTAATTTTGAGCACTTTTTACCCAAATACAAGTAAAATACTTGCTTAAGGGGGGGTTTAGGGAGTTATTTTTTTCAGAACTACACTCTCTTTTTCACGTGTAATTAGGGTTCATACTTGGTTCCAATCTTACAATTTCAATTCCAAGACTTGAAATTGTGGCGAGTGCAACAATTGGGAAAAGGAGTCTATCAATTCCCACTTGTTGTGATTTCTTTTCCCCTCTAGTGGTTTTTATCAGGGTTGATTAGAATAGTTCTTTTAGATTTTACATTTATTGTACAGATTCATTTGATTATTTGAAAGAATTTTCAAGTTGTTCAATTTATCATTAAGGATTTCTTTGCTAGCTTAAATTTTCCCATTTAAAAAAAGGGATCCCCTTTCACGGTTTTTTTTGTCAAATTGGGGGTTTTCTTTTCGTGTTTATATGATATTAAAGTGTTTTTTAGAACCATTTCCATGTGGTACAGATTTTTTTCATTAGTAGGTTAATTTCATCATTTCAACTTTAGGGTTCACTAGAAAGTGCCATTTTTGGGACCCCCGATTTTCCCTAGATTGAGATATCTTTTTTTAAAGTCTTTTGAATGTGTTTAAATGTGATTGGGCACATCATTTTTTGGTACAAGCTTGATTTAAGAGAAGGGAATTTTAAAGATCTTCACTTTAAATTTAGGTTTCTTCATCTTTTTTGATCCAAAATTAATGTTGTAGAGGATTGAGTTGTTAAATTTGGTTTGATTAAAGGAGTTGAAATGTAGGTCCTTGACTTGCCAAGGGGAAAGTTTTTTTTCTTTGGATCATTTGGGAAAAGGGGAAAAAATTTAAAAAACAAAGAAGAGAAAATGGGAGTTGATGTTTTAAAGATTATAGTTAAATTTTGAAAGCAAAAAAAGTGAAGGAGTGTGATGATTTTGGAATTTTTTGTCTTTTAAAATTTCCCAGATTTGAATTTGAGTGGAAAAAGGAAATCATTTGAAATTTCAAATAACCCCTTAATTTTGAAAGGTTATTGAGGGGATTAAATTACATTTCATTTGAATTTGAAATTAAATCTTACCATTTGTGGAAAGTGCTTTAAGGATGTTCATTTGAATTTTTTTGCGTGTTGTGGATTATGTTTTTTGTAAAATTAGTGAAAGTGTATACTGTGGCATGAGTTTTGGTGTATTTATGAAAGGAAATTTCACGTAAGTGTTGTGTGTAGTTTTTGGTGGGAAGGGTTTAAGTGTATGTGTGGTGTGAGGGGTGGTGTAAATTTGGGGAGTTATGTGGGAGAAGGTGCGTAATTAGGCAAAAGGGAGTGTGTGCCAGGGTTTAAAGAAAGGAAATTAAGGGTGAAGTTTGAAAAAAAAAAAAAAAAAAAAAAAAGCATTTAAAGTGGAAAGTTATTAAGTTTTTTATTTAAAAACTTGTTAATTGAATTAATTTTAATACTTAGAAGTATTTAATATGCTTCAATTATTTTCTATATTTTGAAGTGACAGAAGTATTTGTTGCTTTGGGTGACTTGTTGCACCGGGGGTGTACAATGGTTGTTTGTTTTCCAAAAGGTTATTGTGACGGGTGAAGTGAAGGGGGGTGTGCTACAATTATTTTTAGATTATATTTGTACTTTAAATAAAACGCATACAACAGTCAAATGAAGTGTGAAAGGGGGGTTGGGAATGAGGCCAATACCAATGGGTCAGACCGGTCATCAAAAACAAAGGGGAAAAACCTAGATGAAAAACTTCAGGACTTACCACAATTGTTGCTCTTAGCAACAAGGATTTATATGATACATTTCCCCCACCACCCGGGTAAACCTTTAGCACCCCCTAGGTAGCTCCCCAAAGTCCAAAGAGAAGGGGCAGTTGGGGGAAAATTTTGGGGAAAAAAGAGAAGGAATTTTTGCTCTTAGGAAATAGAATTAAATTTTGGGGGTTTATCCATACCCAGACAGGGGAAATTTTGACCACCTCGAGGATTAGAGTTTTGAAAAAAAAATGCCTTTATTTTATGGTAGGGGTTCCGTTTATGATTACCTAGATGGAAGACAAAGTTAGGGGCTTTTTGAGTTTATGTGAGCTGAGAGTTCAAAAGGTATGCCGCTTTGGGTGGGAAAAAAAAGGGATATAGGCGAAGGGAGGAAACCAAAAACACACTTGGGGAGACTAACAGTTTTGAGGAAGAGTTTGTACCAGAACCCTTGGGAAGGCTATTATGCATCTTTTAGACACTGAAAAAGGGGGGGGGGGGGGGGTGGTAAAACGTGGATGACATGGCAGGAGTTTTGGACACTAGTATAAGAGAAACATTTAACCCGTGGACAAACCCTTTGCACGTTTAATCTAGGTTGAAGTATGAATACTTTTGATTGAGCTTATAAATAGTACACTTTATGAGGGGTATACAATTAGCCCTTAAAATGGGAAAAAAAGAGGGATCCTATTCATTCCAAATTTTAGGGCAGCCTAGTACTAATACAAAGCCCTGGGGTTGTTGGTCAGTTGGTGGGGCAAAGGGAGCAAGTGACATTCGGGGTTTTGGACAAAGTTATCCCCTCAAAAAGGAAAAAAATTTTTCTAGGAAAGGCAAAGAGGTAGTTGGATCTAATTTGAGGCAGAGGGTAGAAGGGTCAACCAGTGGGAAAATGCCCCGGGTTAAAATTTTTCAAATATTATTTGGAATATAGCTACATATTTCCCCCAATAAAAGGGTGATACCTCATGGAATAACGGGGAAAGATGATGAAAGGACTATCGACCCTACAATTTATCCTTACCTTACAAGATATAAGAAAACAGCTAAAAAAATGGGGAAAAAAAGGGAGGAAAATACTTACCTTTAATGTGTTAAGGGGGTTATGACTATTTCTCCAAATACCAAGACTAAAAAGGGGAGAATCTATTCCACACATCTTTTTAGATTCAAGGTAACTTTTTATGCTTTTATTGATAGTGGCGTTTACAAATTTCTATCTATACAGGTAAAAAACTTCAATTAACCACTAGCCCCATCCTAACCCATATAAAGTGCATTGGTTTGGAAAACCAAAGTATTTACATGTTCCAGGAGCAATGGTCCAATCTATGGAATCGTAGTGTAATTATCTTGAGTGTTTCCAGTATGTTTTCTTTTTCTACGGGGCGACCAGGGCTATTTGATAGAAAGGTTTACATGATGGGTTCAGAAACCCTTACTGTTTCAAAAGGAGGACTCGGATTTTATGATCATTTGTCTTCGTCAAAGGTTCGTTTTTTTTCAGAACTAGTCAGAAGCAATATAGCTCTTCCAGATTTTCACCCAACAAGCAATCCCCAAAATCGGGTTTCAGTCCAGGAAAAACCCAGATTTAAGGGCAAATCTTTCAAAAACCCTGAGGAGTTATGGGGGAAAATTTCCGCACCATCGACCTTTTTAAAATCGATTTTTAAAGTGTCCAAACACTCAATTTTTTTTCATTTTTTTTCTTAATAAGTTTTGAGAAATGTCTTACAGGTACAATAATAATTCCCATGGGGACGCCAACAGCCTACATTTGTTGTCACCACGGACTTTATCACTTTTCATTCAAAGGCTCACAAAAAATTATTTCCATTTGAAGCATTGGCCATAAGATTTAAAAATTTTTTTACTTTATAATTGTTTTAGGCTATTTTTTGTATTTTTCTTTTGGAAAAACTTTTTTTTTGATTTTAATTTTTTTTAGGACCGGCCACCCCAAAATGGCATAAAAGTAATTTTATGCATTTTCTAACCCTAAGGGGAGCAATATAAAACTTCTTAAGTAGGGTTTTAGGAGGCCAAAATTTTTAGAATTCATACATTTTTTGTGTGGGCTTAAGTTTTTCCCAAATTCCATTTTCTCTTATAAATTTTTTAATTTCCCAAAAGGGTTTAAAATTTTGGCGAGGCAACAAGGAAAATTAGATAAAATCAAATCCTTTTTTGTTTTTGTTTCCATTTTATCACTAGTGAGTATATTAGGGGTTTATTTGGATGTTCTTGTTAGATTTTTTTTTGCAATTTTGATAAAAATCTGTTATGAGATTGTTTGTTTTGTGTTTGAAATCACATCATATTGGATCATTTGTACTAATGGGATTGTTGATAAGGATAAAACAGGCACTAGATCTTTTTTCTTGGCATAATTCACGTAATTTCTTTGATTTTTTTTTTTTTTGGTGAATTTTAACCCCTTTTTGATTGTTGATTATATTTAGTCCATTGGATTTCATCAAAATTTCCCAAAAGGGTTTACCAATTTTAGCCCCAAATTTAACCGGTTTATGTGTTGATTTGGGGTTTGTTTTTTTTATTCATTTGCATGTGCTTGGGCTTGGTTTTTAGCAATCAATCTCCAGCATTTGACCAGTCCAAAAACCTAAATTGGAGTTTGAAAAACAGCACAAAATGCAATGTTTTATTAATGCAAAAACAACAGTAGCTAACAATTATCCAAGCTTTTTAATACCCACTCTCAGTGTATC